>CATIWQ010520437.1:0-36492 GCA_949673415.1 Euphorbia schlechtendalii
AAGTTCTCAAATTCTTTCTCTAACATGCTGTTTTCCAAAAGTTAACTCAAAATCTACCAATTTTAACTTACTTTCAGATTGAACTAATAACAATGCAACTACTACATCCTATTATGAACCAAATCAGGCAAACAAGTTCAATATGTACAAGGTCATCATCAGGTAGCAGTATCAATAAGTCAGTAGACCATCAAAAGCATGGTCTTCACGCAAGCAGTTATCATAGCAGATTTACAAAGCCACAAAATCAATTCATCATAAAAATCACATGTTAAAATTCTCATCCTACCATCCCCATACTTGAAATTTGCTTTGTCCTTAAAGCAATGAAAAATAATTCATAATCATGTAAAAGAATTTAAGGGAGAACTTTATTCTGAGAAAGGAAGAAGAAAGAAAACTCAAGGGTACCGTTCACCAGGAGAGATGTGAGGTCTGCTTCATTTTGGGGGTAGAGAGGAAACCTCCTCTTACTCCTCTTCTATATCTTCCATCTTTCCCTTATCCCCTTCCTCCTCTGGTTTCTCTTCCTCGGGGGAGCTCTCCTTCTTTTCACTAGACACAAGTCCTTGCAAAATAGCTCTCCTTGCCCTTTTTGCAGCCGGTACTAGCTCTCCTCCTTTCACAATTCCATCCCAGCATGGCTATAGATATCTTGTAGCTTTTCTTTCATTTTCTCATTCTCCTCAATCACCCTTAAGAGCGCGGTCTTCATCTAGAAGAACCCTCTGCACATCTCCCCCATAGTTAGATTGGAAGTCTCGTCAAACTACTTCAGCTTTTCTTTATCAAAGAGGGTGAGGTCCTCTACCATAAAATCCTCACAGACCTTCCTTTTCCTAGTAGATTTTTTGTAAGAGGCCTCTGCCAACACTGATCCCTTGTTTCTCAAACTTTGCCTCATAGGCTTCTCCAAGACCTCCTCCTCTTTAACAATTTTCACCCAAACATCATCAACCTTCCTACTCACCTTGATTTTCTTGAGTGTGGGGTATGAAAGGGGCAAGACCATGGCCTCCACAGTGAAACCTTCCCCCTTGAAGTCCTTGAAGATGTTCCTTGCAATTCTAGTCATAAGAGAGCCACAAAGGATAGCTCCTAGGTTTTTGGAAGTTGAAATATATTTGGCAAAAAGGGTACCCACATTCATCTTTTGCTTCTTCTCCATGCACCATATAGCAAACACATTAGTAGAAGGCATTATTGATTGGTTCTTCCTTCTGAAGAGGCTGGCGGACAAGAATTTCTGAATAATAAGGTGGCTAGGCTTGGTTAGGTTTTCAGTGGACTCCTTCACAACTGTCTTAGAGATCTCCTTCAAATATTTATCCCTCTTAAATTCAAGGGGATAAGCACTCAGCGCATTATCCATAGCTCTCAAATAAGCTTCTTCCTCTGAGATCACTTTCAAAGCCACATTAAGATCATTAATAGACAGCGCCTTCTTCCTTCCCATTAGTCGAAAGAAAACCTTCGGATCATCGTTTGTTTTAACTTCATTGTTGATGGTGAAAGTTGAGAGAAACTCCAAAGTGAGTTCCCTATAGGCTGGGTCCTTTGGTTTTGTGAAAGAAATAAGGCCAGCACCTTCCAACAAGCTTCTAACTTCTTGAGCAAGGTCAAGGCTGAGTAAAGCAGCCTAGTCAAAACACCTTGAGCTTTGGAATTGCACTTACGAAAGGGATTGAAACTTCGCTAAATCATTCTCATCAGTGAAAATCGAGCACCGTTTCACATTTCTTTCTTGCGGGGTTAAATTTTCATCACTACCCACTGTGTTTGAGCGTTGCGAGGTAGCAGGGGTTGGTGGTTTTGAAGTAGAAGGTTTGGAAGCTGAAGCTTTCACTTTCTTAGACATGGTGAGAAATGAAATGTTAGCGTAAGGAAACAACTGAAAAGAAAATTGAAAATGAAGAGAATGAGTAGAGAGGGGAAAGAAAGCGAATATGTGAAAAGTGTAGAGAAAGGGAAAAAATTGCAACTTTTAAAGGAGGAAGGAAAACCGATCAGAGAGTGAATGGTTTTTTTTTAAAAAATTTGAATTTCAAATTTAAAACTATCAGTATAGCGAAGATAAAGTGAATAAGAAAATTAAATGAGAGAAACGACAACAACTCTCAATTTACAAATCATGCCGTTTTTTATGGGATAGTTATCTCAAAAAAAATGGACTAATTAATTAAAGGCCGGAATTATTTACAAGTTAATCAGCAGCCGAAACAAGAAACATGGCATATAAAAAAAATTAGAAGGAGAAATTAGTTAAAATGAAACAAGATAAAATAAAATAAAAAAATAAGAAAAAAAAATAATTTACTCTAATCAAGATAATGCATGACAAAAAGTAGTGGTTGGGAATATGCACACTTCTTACACACGCCATCCTAGAATATAGGTTATCATTGTGCACGTTGACCAATAAAGTAGGAAAGATATTTTACTAGTTTAAAAAGCATCTATTTTCAAAAATTTTCTAAGTGTTGCACAAGAAAAAGGATACAAGATGTTGTGGCCTTTCTAGGTGGTCTTCCCCATAATTGAATATTTACAAGGCCTCCAACTGAGACTAGGAAGACTTCTGTAACTTCCTCAAAAAAAATTTTTTGCTTCATTTGGTGCATGAATCGGGCATCAATAACCAAGGTCTTATTAAGGAGGCTTGAAGAAGAAGACCTCCTCACTAACCTCTGTGGTCTCCTTAGATAGATATGGCTTCAGCCTTTGTCCGTTTACCTTAAAGACCTCACCCTTTGAGTTTGAGACCTCCACTACTCCATGGGAGAAGACCTTGTTCACAATGTATGGACCTGTCCATCTAGATTTCAACTTTCCTTGAAAGAGCTTCAAACGAGAGTTATATAACAAGACCTTCTATCCCATAAAGAATTCCTTCACTAAAATTCTTTTATCATGCCATGCCTTGGTTTTTTCCTTATAGTTCATTGCATTTTCAAAACTAAACAACCTAAACTCTTCAAGTTCATTTAATTGAAGCTTTCTTGCTTCCCCCACCTTTTCCCTATCTAAGTTTAGAAAGGTTAGTGCCCACAAGGCCTTGAACTCTAGCTCTATGGGAAGGTGACATGCTTTGCCATACAACAACCTAAAATGTGACATGCCTATAGGTGTTTTATATGCTGTTCTATAGGCCCACAATGCATTATCTAACTTATTAGCCCAGTCATTCCTAGAATTGTTCACGATTTTCTCTAGAATTCTTTTGGTCTCCCTATTAAAGACCTCGGCCTGTCCACTTGTTTGAGGGTGGTAGGGGGTTATAATTCTATGTGTGACTCCAAATTTAGTCATTAACTTTTAAAATTGAGCATTACAGAAACGTGTACCTTGATCACTTATAATAGCACGAGGGTAACCAAACCTGGTGAAGATATTCTTCAGAAACTTGACCACCACCTTAGCATCATTTGTTGGGCTTGCAATTGCTTCAACCCATTTGCTCACATAGTCCACGGCTAAGAGAATGTACCTATTTCCATAAGAACTATGAAAAGGACCTATAAAGTCTATGCTCCACATATCAAATATTTCACAAACAACAACATTATGTAAAGGCATAGAGTTCTTGGCAAAAATATTCCCTACTCTTTGGCATTCATTGCAATGTGAGACAAATTGGTGAGCATCTTTGAAAATGGTGGGCCAATAGAAACCACACTCCAAAACCTTGGAAGCAGTCCTTGTGGTCTCCAAAGTGACCTCCTGCCTCAGCTGAATGGCACATATGCAATATCTTGTTGGTTTCCTCTTCTGCTACACATCTTCTTATAATCTGATCTGCACACAACTTGAACAAGAAGGGTTCCTCCCAAAAATAGTATTTAACATTAGCAAAGAATTTCTTCTTTTGAGCATATGTCAAACACTTTGGGGTAATATTACATGCAAGATAATTAGCAATATCAGCATACCAAGGGGCAGAATTTACCGAGTAAAGCTTTTCATCAGGGAAGTTCTCTGTGATGATTTTCTAGGGATCAAGGTCTTCTCCTAGAATTCTGGAAAGATGGTTAGCAGCAACATTTTCACATCCTTTTTTGTCTTTGATCTCTAGGTTAAACTCTTGTAAGAGGAGAAGCCATCGAATCAGCCTAGGCTTTGCATCCTTCTTTGCAAATAAATACTTTAAAGTTACGTGATCAATGAAGACTATGACCTTGGAGAGCATAAGGTAAGATCTGAACTTGTCAAAGGTATAGACTACTGCCAATAATTCCTTTTCACTGGTTGTGTAATTTTTTTGTGCTTCATTCAAGGTCTTGCTGGCATAGTAAATTGGCTTCAAGTGCTTATCTTCCCTTTGTCCTAAGACCTTGCCAATACATGCATCACTAGCATCACACATGAGCTCAAAGGGCTTTGACCAATCAGGGGCAGTGAGAATAAGAGAGTTCACCAGCCTGCCCTTGAGTTCCATGAAGGCCTTCATGCAGTCTTCTCTAAATTTGAATTCTACATCCTTGTGAAGCAAGGCTGTCAAAGGTTGGGCAATTTTTGAGAAGTCCTTTATAAATCTCCTATAGAAACCAGCATGGCCTAGAAAACCTCTCACTTCCTTCACTGATGTTGGTGGAGTGAGATTTTGGATGATATCTATCTTTGCTTTATCCACTTCCAAGCCCTTCTCTAAAACTTTATGTCCAAGCACTATCCCTTTAGTCACCATGAAATGGAATTTTTCCCAATTGAGAACCAAATTGGTTTCAATACACCTGATCAAGACCTCCTCCAGATTGCAAAGATAATTGTTGAAGGTCTTCCCATAAACAGAAAAGTCATCCATGAAGATCTCCACTGTTCTTTCCACCATATCATGAAAAATAGCCATCATGCACCTTTCAAACGTGGCTGGGGCATTGCATAGACCAAAGGACATTCATCAATAGGTAAAAGTTCCATAAGGGCATGTGAAGGTGGTCTTCTCTTGATCATTTGGATGAATGGCTATCTGGTTATAGCCCGAATACCCATTTAGAAAGCAATAGAACTTATATCCAGCAAGTCTTTCTAACATTTGGTCAATGAAGGGAAGAGGAAAGTGATCCTTTCTGGTGGCATCATTTAGCTTTCTATAATCTATACAAACCCTCCAACCTGTGATAGTTCTAGTTGGTACAAGGTCTCCTTTCTCACTTTGCACAATAGTCATCCCCCTTCTTAAGCACAACTTGAACTGTACTTATCCAAATACTATCGGATATGGGATAGATGATTCCAGCATCAATCAACTTGATTACCTCTTTCTTGACAACTTCTTTCATGTTGGGATTTAGCCTTCTTTGGGGTTAGACAGAGGGCTTGTGATCCTCTTCCATAAAAATTTTATGTACATAAATAGAAGGGCTAATTCCTTTAATGTCAGAAATTTTCCAAGCAAGGGCTTCTTTATTGGCTTTCAAAATGCTAGAAGGTCTTGTTTCTATTTGGGTGAGAGCTTTGAAGAAATGATGACAGGAAGGTCTTGGGGTGGGTTTAGGAAAGCATATTCAAGGTGATCAAGTAAATGCTTAAGATCAAGGGCTTGTTGAAAGTCTTTAGGTTCTGGATTTTAGGAATCAGGAAGGTATTCAAGTGGTTCAATGTTAACCCTTGTGCCAATAGTAGCTTGGTAGCCTGTCTTTGCTTCCACTTGCTTCTCCAAGATTTCATCTTCATTGTCAAGGTCTTGTAAATTCAGTTCCTGCAAAAAGTAAGAATTTACAAAGGCATCAGTGGTATCCATGAAATAGCATTGGTCATCAGAGGAAGGGGGTAACTTTAAAGCTTCATTCATTTTAAACATGACTTCCTCATCATGAATTTTCAGAATTAACTTACCATTTGTTACAAATATTAGAGCCCTTCCAGTAGCCAAGAAAGGTCTTCCTAAAATGATGGGAACATGCATATCCTCATCCATGTCCATAACAATAAAGTCTATTGGAAGAATAAACTTGCCTACCTTCACTAGGACATCCTCCACTATTCCCCTAGGGTATCTAATGGTTCTATCCGTAAGTTGAATTGAAACCCTAATTGGTTGGGGATCTCCTAAACCTAATTTCTTGTAAAGATAGTAAGTTATCAAATTGATACTAGCTCCTAAGTCACACAAGACATTTTCAATATCGAGATTTCCAATAGAACAAGGGATAGAAAAACTCTCTGGATTTTTGAGTTTGGTAGGCAGAGGCCTTGTACTTTGCAGAATAGAAGAGCATTCTCTATTGAGTTGAACCATAGCCACATTTTCCAGCTTTGTTTTGTTAGACAAGAGTTTCTTTAAGAATTTGACATACATTGGCATCTAAGCGAGGGCTTCTGCAAAAGGTATGTTGATGTGTAGCTTCTTGAAGACCTCCAAGAATTTGTCAAAGTGCTTAGCCATATCATGCTACTTAGCTCTTTGTGGAAAAGGGATCTTTGGCTGGTACTTGGAGACCTCCTTGGTTTCTGATTACAAGGTCTTATTTTTCCTCTCTGAGGTCTCCTGTTTGTCTTCCTCAATTGAGGTCTTCTCCTTTTCATGTGATTGTGAGGTTTTATCCTGCTTTGTCAAGTCAACCTCCTCTCCAACTTTCTCTGCATTTCCACCAACATTAGCAGTCATTAAGTTAGTAGTATTCACAATCTTACCGCTCCTTAGAGATATGGCTTTGCATTCCTCCTTTGGGTTGGTTTCCGTATTGCTATAGGAAGAGCTCCCTTCCCTTTTGGCGTTATGGCTTGTGTAAGTTGGTGGATTTGGGTCTCCAAACTCTTCATATGAGCTTGATTTTGCTTCATATACTGAGTCATCATCTCCCTCATCTCATCCAATTATGACCTTTTAGGTTGTTGAGAAGAGCTTCCTGCATGGTTGTTGTGATGTTGGTTATGTTGTTGAAACTGATGATGACCTTGCTGAGGTTGTTGGAAATAACTAGGTTGTTGAAAAGGTGGTTGTTGAGGTGGTTGAAATGAAGAATGATTTTGTTGCTGTGGAGGTTTCCAAGAAAAATTAGGATGGTTTCTCCATCCCGGATTGTATGTATTGGAAAAGGGGTTTCCACCTCTTTGGTTTCCTAGAAAATAGTCACATTGTTCTTGGTTAAGCACCATATCACAATCTTCAGTGCGATGGTTGCTTCCACAAATTTCACAACAGCTTGGTAAAGGGCTCGTAATGGCGGACACATTCTTCTTAGTCAACAACATCAATAGCTTGTCAAATTTCCCTGAAAGCTCAGTGACAGCCTTCGATTCTGCCTTTCAGGGTCTTTCCTCATGGACAGAGTGTCATTTGGAAATAGTATTGATGATCTTCTCAATCATCTCAAAGATCTCCTCTAGAGGATAATCTTCAAGGTCTCCATTTGCTACGGATTCGATCTTACTTTTACTGGTATTGGAAAGTCCATTATAGAAATTTTGGACTTAGATCTAAATAGGAATGCCATGGTTCGGCACTTTCCTCAACATCTCTTTGTATCTTTCCTAAGCTTCTGACATTGATTCTCTAGGGAGCTCCACAAATATGGTGATCTCATTTCTCAACTTCAAGGCTTGCTTTGGTGGGAAATATTTAGTAAAGAAGGCCTTCGCCACGTCATTCCAGGTTGTGATTAAGCCTGGTTGCAAGGTCTTTAATCATTGTTTTGCCTTAGCCCTCAAAGAGGAGGGAAAAAGCTTAAGCCTTATAGCATCATTCGAAACATTCCTATTGGTTCTGAAAGTGTTACACATGGTTACAAAGTCTTGAATGTGAGCATTTGGTTCTTCTAGTGGAAGCCCTCCAAATTGAACAGAGGCTTATAGCATGTGAACCATATAGCCTTTAACTTTAAATAGGTTGTCTCCTTCTTGTGGGATTACAATACATGAAGAGTGGCCTTCTGTATTGGGGTCCAAATAAGTTTTTAAGGCAAGCCTTCTTGGTGGAGGTTGAATTTCATCCTCTCCTTCAGGTTGTTGAGCTAGCCTTTCTCTTTCCAGCCTTTCTTGCTCAAGCCTTTCTTGCTCTTGGCGTTCGTGCTCTCTTCTTTGTTCCTCCATTCTTTCCCTTGCGCGAGCTCTTCTCACAGCACCACTTCTCCTTCTACACTCGCTTTCAATTTCAGGATTGATAGGAATTGGTGGTTCTCTTCCAACTCTTCACATGCACAAGGAAGTCTTCTGAAAACTTGTTTTTACAAACTAATTAAACAAGATTAAAAGCACTAATTTATAGTCAAAGATAACAAACTATCACATAAGTTGCTCCCTGGAAAAGGCACCAAAAACTTGTTGCTTTCGGAAAGTAGCACACCTAGCAAGTATACTAGTGTCTACTTGCAAAGTGGCAAGCAAGAGTATCGTATCCCACAGGGAGGTCTTTAAATCAGCTTGTTCTTTTCATGATAAATGGGCTTTATGAAAGTTAACTAAGTTTTCTTGAATTTGGGGGTTTGATGAATAGTTTAAGATTGATTACAATAATTAAAACAGAAATGGAAGTTGAATTGAATTAAAATAAATGGAAAGCTCTAGTTCAGTCCACCCTTTTGACAGTCTAAGGCAATCTTCCCTACTTTCAGTACAAACCCATGCTTTACAATTCTATTCCAAAGTCTCTTAACTTGATTTCCCTAAATAGCCTATTAAGCAAATTTAGTTTCTTACTCAGCTGATTTTACTTCACTTTCAATCCTTCATACAACCAACAAAGTAGCATTAAGCATATTTTAGGATCCATTAGATAGAACCCAAGCCATACCAACATTCATTTTTCAATATCATGTTAAATATGTGCATGAAGATCTTCTATACTAAATGGGTCACCTTTCGGTCCTTACCAATTAATATTATGCATGAAAATGATCAAGTTTCATTTAGACTAATAGGCATTTCTTCATACAAATAGTCAAACAAAGCAAATAGTTAATACATTACAGTGGAGGGAAGATCTCCTTAGACTGCCTTTTATAAGGCAGACCGAACCAGAAGGAAGACTACTCACAATCCTCCATTAATTTCCCAACCAATTCCATTAATGAAAAGAATTTAACAGCTAAGTAAAAACATGGTAGAAAAGTAGAGAGAAAAATGAAAGTTGAATAGTAAATTAATTAGATGAAAGTTGGTGGCAACAAAAGAAGAGAAAAGGGGATAAACCCCTTTCTTTTCCCGCCCAAAAGTTTTGCTGATCAAAAGCAGCCATACAAAACCCATAATGATTACCATTGTACTTGAAATTAATATAAAACTGCTCACTTGCTAATCAAGTGGACAACTAAACTAAGAGGATTACAAACCAAGTTTGTCTAAAAAAACTAAAATTACTTTCTAACTAAAATGGTTCCTTTCTCCTGGTGACATCATCACTGGTGTCCTTTTCCTTTACAGCCCGCCTTTCTCCTTTTTCTTCCTTTTTGTTTGCAGCGCCTAGGAGACCTCCTTCCTTGATAGAAAACCTGAAATAACAGAAGAACTTCATAAAATCTGCTCAAATGTAATCAATTTTAACCCGATAATGCCTAACCTTTGATGACATAATTTGCACCTATCATGATTCATCATAATTGGGGATTAAAAATCAGGCGAAAATTGCAGGCAACGGTCAAAGATTTCCATAGAAAAGAACCTTTTCTACCGCAACCTCGTGCAACTGTTAGTTTCCACTCCATAGAAGCCCCATAGCTCCGTTCAACAAGTAAAACATTGGGAATTTCGATTGGAGAAAGAGAAATTGATGAGAGAAAAAGAGAAAGTGAGAGATGATGTAACTGATTGTAGAAATCAAGTTGAGAAAAAGTTGCAAAAAACCGGTAGATGGCGAAAATTATAGCGTTGATTAGGAAAAAAAAGTAGAGTTGTCTATTGAAGAGGGAGATATAAAAGGAAGAAATGAGCTCTTTGAGGAGATGAAAATAAGGAAAAGAGCAGATAAAACCTAGAGCTGTAATTGTACGGTTACCTTCGAATTGCGTCGGCCTTTTGGATCATAATGGAGTCGAATTCTGACGAAGAACAGGTGATGAACAAATGATTGAAAAAAATTGGATTTTGATTGAAAAAATTGATAAACTTATGAACAGGTGATAACCAATGGTTGAAAAAATTGATGAACTGATGAACAGTTGATGAACAATGGTTGAAAAATTGGATTTTTGTTGCAAAAAGTTAACCAGGGATGCTAGAGGGCTTGAGAATTTTGATTTTAGAGAAAATTTAATCTTGGATGAATAGTTGATGGAAAATGGAGAGTTTTTATTTTAGGGTTTGGTTTGGGGAAGAAGAAGATTAAATTGGAGTTTCTCAAAATACCCCTTGACACTTCATCTTTATTAACGGTGTCAGTCAAAAAATCACGTTTTGCTAACGGTATGAAACCACAAACCCCATTTTGAGAAATTTATCCTTAAAAAATATAGAATTATTAATGACAACTTGATAAGTAGCTTATGCGCACAACATTTTGGCATTGACTACTGCGGGATGATGTTGATGCTCCAAAGACTCTAGACAAAATAAGAAATAATTGTCGTTTAAAAAAAGAATTGCGAAACCACTAG
The DNA here is from genome assembly GCA_949673415.1 of Euphorbia schlechtendalii. Classification (NCBI taxonomy): domain Eukaryota; kingdom Viridiplantae; phylum Streptophyta; class Magnoliopsida; order Malpighiales; family Euphorbiaceae; genus Euphorbia; species Euphorbia schlechtendalii. Next base: position 10,530 of record CATIWQ010520437.1, read on the forward strand.
ACTTGCTCTTGTGGCCACAGCTTCCTCCCAAAGTGGAGAAAGAAGCTAGGGGTCCTGGGTTCGAGCCCCAGGTACCTCAAAAATGAAATTCCTACTTTCTAAAAAAAAGAATTGCGAAACTGTGCTCACAATGATAACAAAGAAATATCATCACCTCACCCGAATGTGGACTCAAACCAGTGACCTCTAAAGATTAAAGCTTAAATCCCGACTACTAAACTGAGACCTTTCCACAAGTAATAATGGTCTATTTAATTACAAATTTTATGCAAAACTAAACTATATTCTACTAAATATTAAATTAAAATACAGTTTTTTTAAAAGCCTCTGGAGAAACGGTGTGTTCCTCCTTCGAGAAAAGATTGAGGAGGGTGAAAATTTCGGGAAGAATGTCCCAACTAGGTTGATGTGTTCGCTTGCCTACAAAACACCCACCTCTCTTTTAATTCCATTAATTACTCTCCAAAGAGGATCAAGTACAATCAAGCAAAGCTTGGGGGTTTACAAAGACGCTACTCGCATCGAAAGGTAAAAAATGCCTATTACACGAATAAATAAACCTACAATGATAATAATACGTAAGAACAACATCCGTAACGTCATCTTCTTCTTTGAAAATCTTCTTATTTTATCTTTACCAAATATTCCATGCAATCAAGAACCAAAGCGATGTTGTAAAATCCCTAAATGGTCCCGCTTAGAAAAGAGCTTGCCAACATTCCACAAAAGAATGTCCCGATTTCGGAATCGTCACCATCCCTCAAATAATCGAAAGAGATCACACCACGTCAATCTAGCCTTCGAGCAATGAAACAACGCATGGTCCATTTTCTCGGAAGCACCACAAAATGGACAAACATCATTCTCCACACACCCTCTGTGAAGTAGAAACGCTTTCGACGAAATCCTTCCATGCCAAATAAGCCATCCGAAGAACTTACTTAACCTTCGATATGAGAAATGACTTCCAAATGAGCTTAAAATCTACAGGTGGTAACCGATTAAACAATGCATAAACTCGCTTGCAAAACTTCCTAACCGTGTATTTTCAGTTCACTTTAGCCCCCCAACAGAATTCGTCAGCAGTAGCTCCGAATGTCACAGCTTTCTCCAATTGATTATCCAAAACATCGACACCATGCATGATAATAGTCAGGTTTGATTATGCTATCCAATTCCTTAGCTGCATACATCTTTCCCAAAGATTAATTCAAAGATTCCTCTTCCAAAATGGTCTCACAAAGGGCGTCGAACTAAATATATATGTGCAGCCCTCCAATACCGAACAGCCCTTACGGTTACAAATACAGAATAGATCCTCAAATAATACCGTTAAAGACACATTCGATGTCCAATTATCAAACCAAAAGGATGCTTCAACCCCGTTACCCACCTTCACACTTGTATTAGACTTGAACACATTCCACAAATTTGAGTTTGTAACACAACATGCAATAATTCCTCTCCAAACATGCGACAATCCCCTCATCTTCCTTTTCCAAAACAGCCCAAGACATGAACCCATATCTCTTAACACATAACTCATACCATAATGACGATTTATCGGTGTTCCTCAATCTCCAAGCCCACTTCAACAAGAGACTACAATTAACTACCTTAAAATCCCTTATATAAAGAACACCGTCAACCAAAGGAAGCATAATCGTGTCCCATCCCACTTTACATAATTCCCTCATCAATAAGTCGCCTTTCAATAAAAAAATTCCTCATGAGGTGAACCAACTTATCATTCACCGATGATGGAAGCCTATAAATCGAAAGGACATAAATCGGCAACGACGCAAGTACCGACTTTAGTAATACCACCCTTCCACTATACGATAGACATTGCCCTTTCCATCCTTGCAATGATTATGGAACTTCGCTATTAAAGGGTTCCAACTTGGAATTGGAATCCTTTTATAGCTCAATGGGGGGCCAAGGTAATTAATCAGAAATTTGTCAATCTTACAACCAAGCAAATCTGCAGCATGTTTAGCCCTCGTTTCCGTTACATTAATTCCAATTAACGAACTTTTGGTGAAATTGATGCTCAAACCCGACACCACCTCGAAGCACTTTAGAATTCTCAATACCGTAGGGAAAAGTGCCTCATTAGCCGGAATAAATCATAATGTATCATCCGCAAATTGTATCAATGAAACTTCTCTCTCAGAACCTCTAATTCGGAACCCCGGTAACATACCCATACGGACACTCGCATCAAATAATTGCTTCAACCCTTCTATGGCTAAAACAAAAATAAAAGGAGAAATCGGGTCACCTTGCTTCACTCCAGGTTGCAAACAAATTGGCCTACACGGTTGCCCATTAATTAAAATTGACGTTGTCGAATTTTTTTTGCACTTGGAAAGCCACTTAATCCATGTTTCACTAAAATTCATTCTTCGTAAAACAGCATCAATAAATCCCACGATATACAATCATACACCTTCTTAAAATCAAGTTTAAGAGCAAAACAAGATTGTCTACTCACATGAACTGAATCTAATACCTCTGACGCAATGAAGGAGCAATCATGTATGTTTCGACCCTTAACAAAAGCAAATTGATTTTCTGAAATCAACTTCGGGAGACAAGGTTTAAGTCGCGCCACAAGCACCTTGGAAATGATCTTGTAAATTCCATGCACCAAAGCAATTGGCCTAAAATTATTTAAAGTAGATGATCCCGGCACCTTTGGAATAAGTACGGTAAATGATGTATTAATCGACGATGGTAGCATCCCGGTAGAAAACAGCCCATTAAACACTCCCATGATACTCACTTTCAACTCATCCCAAAAACGCTTGTAGAAAAATAAAGTTAAATCCATCCAGACCCTGCGCGTTCCCCTCGTTACAAGCTTTAATTGCCTCCCAAACCTCAGGCTCGGAGAACGCACAAACCAGCCCGCCATTCATCCTTTTACTTACTTGCCGAAAACTCAGCCCCTCCAATGAAAATGGGATCGACTGCCGAGCCGCAAAGAGATCCTCATAGTAGCCTCTAATTTCAGCAGCAATCAGCCTTTGATCACACTCTAAAACACCGTTAACATCCAATTGTAAGATCCGATTGCCCCTATATCGAGCCAATGCCACACGATGAAAAAACTTTGTGTTATTGTCGCTTAAAAGAGTCCATTTCACCCTTGATTTTTTATGATGAATCTTTTCTAAATTATTCCTATACATTGACAATTGAGAACGCAAATGGAATATTTCGGATCCACTTGACCCATCAATAGGCCAAATTACCGAACTTGACGTTAGCGCAAGCACTCTCTCTTCAAGACATTTAATCTTCTTCTGCAAATCCCCAAAATTCTCATTATGCCATGGTCTAATCGTTTCCTTAAGCTTCCCAAGCTGAAAATCTATATCTCTATTCGGCCATCTTGTGCAAATTCTTCCCCATTTCGATTTAATATAAGCTGAAAATCTATATCTCTATTCGGCCATCTTATGCAAATTAAAATGTAGTTATCAACTTATTCTGAAATTCAGAATGTTTGTTTCATGTGTGTATGATGTAACTTAATTTTGCATAACTATTAAATCTCAACTTTTGAACAGTCTTTTTAATCAATTGACAACAGTTGGCGACACTATGTGTTGGATATCTCACATTTCTTATAGTTTGAGTATTGTGACTTCTTATATAGGTAAGGTAATACAACTCTCACCTTTTGAGTTAGAAGTACGTATTAAGCTGAGTTAGGTCTTTGTTCACACTTTATTTAGACTTGGTTCAAAACGTTATTCTTTGTTTACACTTGATCATTCGGTCTCTTAATCGCTAGGGCTGGCATTTTCAATAATCTTCTTTTGTCTTTTTTTTATTATTAATTTAATTTTGATGAGTTAAAATTTAAACCCAGGTTTCCGAAAAAAAATTTAAGCTCTCTTCCAATTCTTCTTGTATACATGTTTCTTTGTACCAAATCTTTTAACTCTCCTTTTACTAGAGTTTCTTAAGATGCTATTTTATAAGGATCTATGACTTCTCAATTCTCTTTAAAATTTATTTAGAAAACACATGAAAAAAGGACTAAATAATTGCATACATGTGTAAACTGTAAAGCAATATATATATACAGATCACTAGGCTACTTAGAGCGTAGGTTGTCTATTCCACAAATTGTCTTGACACATAAGAAAGAATTGACAATTAATTTGGAATAACAAGATACTAAAGATATCTAATTTTCAGCACATTGTTTGGGAAACTCAAAACAATTAATAATGCACCAATTTCAGTGCCAAATATTTGCCATGATATGATTTTTACTCGGATATAATATATATTCATCCGTTTTAATCTGTCAACTTTTGCCGGTTGTTTGTTGATGGTTTCATTAATGTTAACTTGTATTCGTATTAACTTGAAAAATGTGTATTTACTGATCCGCTTAACATTACGTGTTAGACTATGATTGTAAGAAAATTACATTATTGAAAAACTTGAAAAGTCAAACCAATTAAAAGTTGATACATAACGTTGAAACGGTATTCTAATGCACTTTCTTCAAGTTTAAGATATTAATAGGAACAAGTGAAAGTTCATGGCATCAGGGGACAAAACATACCAAATTGAGATGGTGCATTTTGTTTTTTTTTTTTTAATATTTTGATTCAATCGATCTATTGCTGTTGACCCACAAAATTAAGACACAATTAACTAAGGTTTGTTTAGCATTGTACTAACAAATTGTTATGTGGAGAGTGACAATATTATGCATGCTAATCTAATATTAAGAAAAAAGATTATAGACCATCACTCAAATTAATAAAAACATCATTGATGAGGAAGATAAGCACGTGCTTCAAGAAAAATAATAATGTTCATTTAGATTTTGAACAGGAACATAAAATAAAATAAAGATTAAACAGATACTAATTAAATTAATAAAGCAACCGGTCTTTAAAAAGCTAACTTTTTGTTTTAGGTCCCCTTTAATATATACATGTATAAAAGCTTTTAGTCAAGGAAAACTGATAAAGGTTGACAAGAAAGTAACATATAAACAACAATGGAATTCTCAAGTTTCTTTTTATAAGTGCAAAAGAAAATCTTTTTGGAAAATCACCATTTATCTTATCATCAATTTTGTTTTGATCATATTGAATATTTTATCGTATACTAGCTACCCAAAAATTTAACTGTCGTTGGAAAAAAATGTTGGGACTTAGAAAATTGTTTAATAATAAGTATTATCATAATTTTAAGTGATAAACCATATATACTTGAATTATTTGTAAGTGTTTGTTTTCTAATTCTTGCTTGATGAAACATATTACACACAAAATTTAAGTATTGAGTTTATATCATAGCTAATAATATTAAAGTAGGGATGTATGTTATAAATCTAAAGTTTATGTCGTAGGGAAACTTTCAAATTAGATAATGGGACACAAGGTATCGGTTCTTACTTTTATCATGAGAATCAAACTAAAAATTGCACTTCGCATCAACATCGAATCTAACATTGTATTGTTTAAGCATGCCATCAAATTATTTTATTCATTAGCTTAAGGTGATAGTTAATGATCATTCGTTGTTTTTATATTATTTATGATACTCACTCTTCATGTGAATGACCCTTACGCTTGAAGTGAGAACAATGCAAACCAACTTTGCACTGTGTTAAAATTTAATTACCTATCATAATTTGAATTCTTGACATTTAGGTCGGATACAACCTTACATCCTGTCACGAAATTGTTACCTCATGCCTTGTGGTGTTACCTTTATATATGGATAGCTAGTGACGTGACATAACTGTCTCGTTGATAGGCCTGTAGGCTAGTAGGCTTGCTTCATTGCCCTTATTCTCAGACTCCCCTATTATATGTAAGCAAGTGAAGTGTTGTGTTCATACTGGCACAATTCCACAACCTGCCAGTTTCTTTGAAAAGATTGGAATATCTCTCTCCAGCTGCTTAGGTAGCACATAAACTCCTAGACACTAACATTTTCACATTTCATGTAGGTGTCGAATACCGAAACCTGATATATTATTCCCCGTTTCAGCTAAACTTTATTTTTTTAAAATGACATTTTTAGGTGTCTGTTTTCGTATATGTTTTGGTGCTACCTAGGCAACCACTTAAAAAACATGATGAAAATTTTTTAAGTAAATCTTTGCGGTGAAAAGTTCTTCCACCGCCATTGATAGTAAGGTTATTTTTTATCCTTATCACTGAAAAAGATTATGATTGTCCAGCTCAAAAAGAAACACAATAAAGTATTTTTTTAAATTTGTAAAATGATCTCTGCAGAAATGGAAATATATAGCAACTGGTGGTGGCATGCTTTTATCTTCTGCAAAAACCCCACTGGACCCCTTTCTTTTAACTCTAATTTCTCCATCTACCTTCTTCTACATCTTCTCCTCTTATGGCTCTGATTTTGATGCAGAAAGAGAAATATCATAAAAAAATTAAACATAAATTAATGAATGGTGTTTGTTTATGTCAATATTCATATATATGAAGAAGTAAAGAACCCTGAGAGTGACTACTGATTCTGCCATTAAACCTTACAACTATGGCACTGAAAAACATGTTTTCTTACATTTTTACATTTATATGGAAAGCCCACACTTTCCACCCACACAATACAATTCATAAACTGTACTATCTGAAATCTTATTTTTTTCTTCTTTACGTATATTATTTTTTCCTATAAAAAGTTTTAATTAATTTTGGGTCAGTAGCGTTATTTAATGCTTTGTAAAGGGCATAAAAAAACATGCATGTAGTCCAAACAGAAAATCCAAAAGTTAAGGGGAAGAAGAGCTTTGAATGTTTCTGTATTTATTCAATGAAATAGTTTCAGAGCAGGAAAAACCTAATCAATTGCAACCCTTTATTTTGTTTTTATTAATTGCTTAGAACAACTTGCTTCTTCAACTTATAGAGCTTCAAATTCAAATTATTTTAAAACATTGAGTATATACATGGAATCAGAAACTATCATAGAAAGATAAATTATTGGAATCCGATGATATCACAAACCAACCATGCTAAGGACCCCAAAAGCACCAAAGTTTAGGATATTTGTAGCGAAATTTTGAAATTGCATAAAACTGTCAAATTTATGGTGTAAGGTCGGTAGAGTTAAATTTATGAAATGACTGACAACCACGTAAAGTTTAAGAAATTTTCCATTTAGTCCATCAAATTGAAAAAAAGCAAACTTAAAGGCCCGAACGATTTTTTTGCTGAAAAACGATCCACTTTCTCCAAATACACTACCACATTCTTATCTAAGTCTATATATATATATATATATATATATATATATATATATATATATATATATATATATATATGAACACAAAAGAATTTTAAAACTAAACTCAACATCATGTAATTAACTTCCATTAATCAAATCACAAAACCAGAAATTTAAAAACATTCAACATATAATCACAACAATCCACTTCCTCTATAAGCAGATAAAGAAAATTAGCTATGATGATTAGTTGGATTTTCATCGTTGTTTTCAACTTCACCTTCAGTTACAGCAGATGAAATGTAACTCATATCATCTGGAGGAAGAACTTGAGTTTTCGGTCGAAATTGTTGTTTACAAGCATGGCAAGTGATTTGCATAATCGTTGAGTTGATTTGTTTCATTGCATGCTCTCTTAAAGCTTGAGCCTTTTCCAACTCGGCTTGAGCTTGTTGTCTAATTCTCTTAGCATTTGCAAACTCTTGTTCGGCCAGTTCGATCTGTTGTTTTGCGTGAAGTCTCGCCTCTTCAGCATAGGCTTTCTCTGCCATTGCCACCCTCAAGTGCTCGCCCACTTGTTTGGAGTCGTTTTTTTCACTTAGATCGCTAGACCCGATTGAGAGCTGTAGTTGGGTTGAGTGATTATCATCTTGTTTAGGAGAAAATGGTATGTCATGGGGAGTTGAAGAGGTAGAAAGTTTGAGGTCCAAGTTGTAATCTTTTCGGGTTTTGTTCAAATGGGTAGAGCTCAATAAGAACATTGCATCAGTAGTTGGTCTCGAAATGACCGAATTTCGAAGATGCCAAGGAGCATTGTTGAAGTTTGTTTCAGTTGAATGGCTTGGAGTACTTGAAGCAGTTCTTGATAAGCATGCAACTGGCTGAAGTGGCTGTGTTTGATCGGGCCGAATTCCTCCTAGATTGCAAGTGTCTTGATGCTCGATAAAACTCTCAACTCTGCAAATCAAACGTCACAATATACAACTTATTTAATTATTCATATAATACAAATGATTAATGAGTTTAAACATGCGTGATTTCTCTTATAATTACAAATTTTCTCAGTTAGATAATACATATTTCGAAAAATCCGACCAGGTGAAAATAAACTAATGGAAGAAAATGAAATTTTGTTAGATGAATATGCTAACTAAGAAGATCTAATCATTTAAAAAAATGTTAGAGGTTTTTATTGGGGTTAATAAAATAAAGCCACAAATGAGGAACTATTTTGGGTTTGATGAAACATGAAGAAAACAAAAAAAGATGTTTAAAAAAAAAGAAAAAAACATAACTGAAACTGAATTTTGGGAAATGTGTTCAACAACTGTCAATAAACAGTTGTTAAAAACCAGATTAATTATAAGGTTACAATGTTACATCAATCAACAAAACAAATCAAATCAAATCAAATTCAATCCCTTTTCTTCTTTATTTTAAAATATAGTTTTTAAAACATAGGCTTACAAATGCAAGAAATCATGATCATAGTAAACCCGAATACTAATACCCATTTTCGCCACCCACAAACCTTCAACATGGATTAAATTCCAAAAGACGATGAAAAAGAAGACGAACCTCGAAAATACCCTGCCGCAATCACAGGAATGGCCGCGAGTACCGCAAGTTTTGAGATGAGCTTTATAATCGGATTGAACAGCATAACCCTTAGAACATTTATCACAAACCCATTGTTTATGATTGCTATGTTTCCTTCTAAAATGTTTCTTAATCCCGACTAGATCGCCAAGAGCATGGCAAGGATCGTGGTGTAAACAGCTCGGTTCGGGGCAAACAAACACTCTCTTCTTCACCACCGGAGTATCTCTTTTGAGTAGCTTCCATGGCACCTTATGTCGCCTTCGATGCATCTGAAGGTTTTGATCCCTTTGAAACCCTTGGTTGCAAATCTCACATACATATCGATCTGATTCCAATAAAGTTTTCGGGGATAGGGATACTACCTCAGCATCTGGATCTACAAAAAAATGTTCTAAAAGTTATATATTTTCGTAAAATGTGAAAACCTAGGAACTAGTTTATTTAATGAAACTGAATCGAAAGAACTGATCTTTACTAGAAAATTTGAGGAGTTAATAGTTTAGATTTAATAAAAAGGAAGAATAAAGAGTTACCTGGAGTTCCAGCAGGTCTTCTTTTTCTCTTGTTATTATTGACACCATTTTCTAAGCAAGAAAAAGGCTCAGAGGAAGGAAATGAAGAGGGAGAGTTGTTAGCTAACATTGAGCTTAATTTAATTCAATAACTGAAAAGAAAAACTTATTGAAGAAATAATTGATCTGGGTTTTTCTAGCAAACTAAAAATCTACAAGAAAATGGAAGGGGAGAGAGAAGAAGAAAAGAGCAATTTTTTTTTTTTTTGTTAATGTTTTGCTTTCTTTTCTTTGCTTTGCTTCTCTTTCGGTTAGATCAGCTTTGAGCAGAGTTGGCTTTTGATCAGCTTTCTTGATTTCTAAGTAAATTACTCATTGAAGAAGAGAAGAGAAGAGAAGACAAGGGAGGCTCTCCTTAATAAACTCAGAAAAGAAAGAGAAAAGCAATTAGATTGATGATAAAGCTTATGATCCCCACAAGCTGAAATTATGGGGTCAGAAAAGCCACAAAAAAATAAAAGTTTATCAAAAGAAAATAAAAATATTATCACAAAGAAACAAAACACTTATGATTATTATTTATTATTATTATTCAACCTCATTTATATATTTATACAGTAAAATCTCTATTACTTTCCTTTCCTTTGCATGAATAAATACACTCTTCTTTTCCTAACATTTTACACGTAAGCTTCTATAAGAGGCTCCAATTTGGGAGTATTATTGATAGTACGAACCCTGATATATATCCATAAACATTATATTTAGGGTTTGGAATTACACATACAACCCTAAACAATTTTTTTTGAAAAACCACAACCCTAAACAATTACTTTGATCAAACAATACTTTTATAATCTATTACTCCTTACAAGTTGAACCGGATTAATTGGAAGCCAAGTTCAACTTGCAACACATACAAAGGGGGTGGCGCCAGAACTTGCCCAGTAAAAAGTCAGGATACTAGTGGAACTTCAGTATTATCTTAGTTTTCGAGGGTCTAGCAGTAAATAAAGTCTTTAATTCACGACATTTTCTGACAATTAAGCAGTATGTTACCCCTTGGCATGGTCGGTCCTTACATGAAGAGGGTCCTAGGAGAAATAAGAAATTATAACTGAAATATCTATTAAAAAATATTGAATAAAATTTGTTCAAAATAAAAAAAATTCATAGACGTCGTGTTTTCTCTCTCATGACCTCTACTTAGTTCTTTTGAAACTCTGGTTGAGGAGGAAAGAAAAAGTTTTGACTTTCTTCTTCCTCCTCCATTTTTAAGGTTTTGTAATGTATTTTTTTAATAGTATGCATTTTTTATGGTGGGATTGGTTTCTTCAATCACAAATTCAACGCTACACATCTCAATCTTAATGGTTTTATATTGGATGATCATCATCCACCTATAGAAAATATAGTTATTGATCTTTCATAGTATGTACAAGATTTGTCTTCTTCAAACAAGATCGTTTTAAATTTGTAACTATGGTTGATATTATGATGTACGCCAGAGCTCTTATGGTTGTTGATCGAAAACATTAGTTGAGATTAAGAAAGTATAGATTGCTATCATGTTTATGTTTTTTGCGAGTCTTGCCATATGACTTGTTTGTCTTGTGTTTATACAAGTTTAGTACATTTGTATGATATTTTTTGTTTGGTGTTTTAACTCTGGTATTAGGTTTAAAGTAGTTTTTGAATTGTCTATTTCAATCGATCTACGAATCATGATGCACAGTTGTTAGTTACAGCAGTTAATTTTTCTACATCTAAAAGAACTTGACTTCATATTTGTCCACCTTCCATTAGAGATATTATTATCTCTAATTTGATACAATAGACTATATCCTTTAGTAAAAAAATTCATTCTCAATGAGAAACTTATAAATTTTCTTAAAATTTTTAGGTTTAATGTATCACTAGAAACCTGAACTTATCCCAAAAAATCTATTGCCCTCTTGAACTTTCAAAGTGATCTCGTAACTCCCTTAACTTTCAAAAAGTGCACCACTTTACTCCTTCAATGCCACGTGTCATCTTTTGGTTGGTTTGAATTTTCAAAAATATAAATTTTCTAATTTTCTCTCTCCAGTTAAAGGTTGACATGTGGCATTGAGGGCGGAGACGGTCCTAGAATAAAAATTGAGGGTGGACTAAATTAACATGTAAGAAAATACGGTAACAAATAGATATAAAATAAGTCATGTTAATGTAACATTTTAATGAGATATAATAAACATTTTGTAGTCATTGACAATGATTGCAAAGTAGCTTGAGTGATTAGGCAATTGGGCTCAGTAATAGGGCTTAGGTTCAAACCCCTTCAAGTGCAAATTAATTAATTTGTAAGAATATCAAACATAAAAAACGACGTCGTTTTAAGGGTAAAATGCATGGGAGACACTGGGGTTCAAGCTTCAACCACTTAGGGGGGCTATTACACATCCAACCATCTCTTCCACCATGATTTCATGTTACGCATTACACTTATTTTATATATATGGACCCATACAACCCATAACGTGGGTCAGGTAACAAAGTGGTACACTTTTTTAAAGTTGAGATAGTTAACGGATCGCTTTGAAAGTTCAGGAAGACTGTAGATTTTATGGAACAAATTCAGATACATATTGATGCATTAAACATACACATGCATGCATACATACGTAATAAAAAAAAAGTGGAGCCGTTTTAATCGTAGACCCTAGCATTTTCTACCTATGGCCAGGACCGGCTCATCCCCTTGGTATTGCCCCTCGAATTTTGACTCGAGTTGAAATAGACTTGTATTAAATTAGTGATGCTTTCTGCTAATAGTTTAGCATCATAACAAAATCTTAGACTTTTTCTTAAATGATGTATTGAAGCTCCTTATTCATTCAATAACAGTTGGTAAGTTACTAGCTAAATTTTCTCTGCAATCAATCCGAAAGAAACTCCCCTTGCAGTTTCTTCAGTTGAATTTAATTTTGTTTTTCTTCGGCAGCTTTTGCTTTAATTTCTTTCTTTACTTTTCTATTCTTACCCACCTCAGCTTTTAATTATTTAAAAAGTTACTGGCTAAATTGATATATTAAAAAATATCCTAGGAGCATCTCAATCTCGTTCCTCACTTTTCTGAATAGAAGAAATTCTTGTAAGGGTTTTCTTTCCCACACCATTTTTATGTTTTTATCTTTTTTTAGTTCTCGTATACTGTTGTTTCTTGCGTGAAATATTCAACATTTGATATATTTTTTTTGCGTCTCCATTATTTTTTTAATGGTATGGATCCGCTGCTATAAAATCTGACTTTGATAGGTTTATTACTGGTTGAGCTTCATCTATACTTTTGCCAAAGATATACAAGTCAATATTTCATATTCAGTGGCCAAGTTTACAAAAATGTCTCATGACCGAGTTCTTATGTTTGTGGATCATCAATAATATCATATGGAGGTTTAGAAAATATAAGGTGAAAAATTGTTTTGTTTTTTCTTTTATTCATTTTTTCTTTCTGCTCGTGTGACAATTTTTTCAATAACTTGGTGCAGTGAGGATTTTTTAATTTTTTATTTTAATAGAAGATTTTTCTAATGATATAATCTATATTTTAATTAAATATATAAGAAATTCTCGTGTTTTGTAAAAAATATTAATTATTGAGTATCATTTGTAATAAGAAGTTTAAGACCCATCTTAAACAATTTTTAAATAACATTTTTCCAGTTAAAACATTGAAGCTGTACACATAATACAAATATAAATCTATACTTATTTCTAGAATTTGTTGGATTCAAACTCGCAACTTTCTACAACAATATAGCAAAATTATCAACATAAAAACTACCTAAATAAGTTTATAATACAAATTAAAAACTTGCTATTTTAATAGAATAATTATGATTAGCTTAGTGTGTATTTCGTTTTCTTATGCATATTAAACAAATTGATAAGAAACGAGTTTAAATTGAAAGTAATGTATAGAACACAATAATTATGTGCAATCAATGAGGTAGTTTGTCCAGCAAAATATAAGCACATGAATTGTATTGTTAGATTCTAGAAACACAATTTGAGTTAAATTATACTGTATAAGCTATATATAATTAGTTTTATAGATATTATAAGGATAACAAGAATTTCTTGGATTTTCCAAAATGACCTTGTATAATTTTTTATGAGTGCATAAACTAATAATATAGTAAATGAGTTAATTATTTATAGATGTGAAGCAGCTTTTTAAAAAGGTGATATTATATTGAAGATGTCAAGTCACTTTCACGGGTTAGATTAGTCAAATTGAAATTGAAACAAAGATTTTATTTCCTACCAAATAGATAGAAACAAGAATTTCATGACACACAAACCTATTTTGTTATTTCCCATGTATTTCATAATACTGTGACAAATGTTTTAGAGATTTCATATTCGAATTACATACATGGTATGGTATAATTAATATATTCACTAGAATATTCTTGACTACAACTGTTAGGTTTTGATGTCTTGAATTTAATTGCATGAACTTTCACAAATATAAAATTTTCAAATATATTTAATTTAATATATTTAGTTATTCCAAAATATCATAGTTTTAAATTTCGAAATTGAAAAAACACCCATGATAAAAGTTTATGAGTTTCACGTGAGATTCAGGTACATGATTGATCACTTGCTATAATAATACGAAGTTTGAATTCAAATAACAAAAAGTCAAAATTAGATAGGGGTAGTAAATAGGTAAAAAAGGAAATTTGACTAGGTAGTATGCCAAAATGAGTTAGTGATTGCAGTGGGAGTTTTTTCTTCAGATAACAAGTAGTCCAAAAAAACATCACCTAAAAAATCGTCCAAAAATGCGTATCATAAATTAATGTTTAATTAATTATCTTTACTTTACTATTTGTGTGTCGAAATTCAATCCTATTCTTTGTACGACTAGCTAGATAATAAATTTGTAATGTATATATACATACTCACGGATTCCATGTATCTTATTTTTTAAAAAAGTTTAATTCGAATCTAAGTTCGTTAAAGCTCAAAATCTTTTAGGTTGGACTTGATATTTATATAAATATCTGAGTTCAACCTAATGAATATTAAATTTATAAAAATCATATGTATATATTATTTTTAATAATTATTTTCGATTTTATATTTTAATTCTAGCACTTTTAAATTAATCAACTTCAATTTCAGTTTAATTTAACTTTTAATGTAAGAAAATAAGTTAAATAATGGTTAAAATTAGGGTTGTAAAAGAATCATGTCGAGCGAATTCGAGCTTTGTTTGTTAAATTTTGAAAGAGTTCAGGCCAAGCACGAGCTTGTTCAAACCGAACACGAGCCGAGCTCGTGCTTGGTCAATCCCATCATGAGTCGAACTCGAGCTTAGTCGAATTTTGTTCAATTGAGTTTAGTTGAGTTTTAATCAAGTTTTAGTCGAGCTTTGTTGTTCAAATGAGTTTAATCGAGCTTTAGCTAGGTGTATTATTTTGTTTTTTTACAGGTTAAAACCGAGTTTTGAACATAAAAATATGTTTTGACCTTATGAATCAAAATGTTGTATAATTAAAACATTTTAAATGTCCTGAAAATACATAAATTTAACGCTATATATTATAAGCGAGCTAGTTCACAAGCTTTTATCGAGCCAGTTCACGAACATATTCACAAATCTCTTATCGAGTTTTATCGCGAGTTTTCAAACGAGCTTCTTCTTATTCACAAACTATTCATTTATCAATTCGAGCCCAAAACGTTGTTCACGAACTGATAATTTATCAAGCAAGTTGAATCGAACCGAATTTTTATCTAGCTAAATACCAAACTATTCACGAACGGCTTAGTTCATTTACACTCCGGTTAAAATGATGAAATTACTGAACATATATAAAATTAATAAGTGGTTGAAATACGAATCTCATTATTACAAGACACGTGTCACGATACGGAAATGTATCTCAATTTACTTTGGGGTTCAATGGTCGAGGTCTTTATGCTCCTTTCTCTTGGCTATAGGTTGGGATCCAATGTTCTCTACCATCATTAAGCAGCGTCATATCAGCCGTCAGATGGAAAGTCTATCAGAAGCAATCAGCAGTGATGTAGGAATCAACGGATGTAGATGCGCTGTCTAATGTGGACAAGAGCATCAGTGAAAATAAGTTGCTGAAGTGACATAAGAATCTAAAAGAGAAGTCCTACACCAGAAACGTGGGACCCTCCACTTTTGCCCTAACTATAATTTCACCCCCAAAACCTTTCTTTCTTTTTAGTTTTTAATCTAATAAGTGTGGATTACTTATTATTAATTAAAGGTTTAATACATGTTTAACTATGTTAACTTGTTTTAGAAAATTTGCTGCCTCTCTGAACTTTTAAAATGACCTCGTAGCTCCTTTAACTTAAAAAAAAAATAACCCCGTAGCTCCCTCAACTTTCAAAAAATGCATCACTTTGCTCCCTCTATGCCACGTGTCATCTTCTGGTTGGTTTGATTTTTTCAAAGATGTAATTTTTTTGATTTTTTCTCTCCAATCAGAAGTAGACACGTGGCACTGAGGGAGCTACGGGATCATTTTTTTAAAGTTGAGGGAGCTACGGGGTCATTTTTTTTAAAATTGAGGGAGCTACGGGGTCATTTTGAAAATTCAGGGGGTAGCAGGTTTTTTGAGATAAGTTAAGGTAGCTAAACATGTATTAAGCCTTAATTAAAATTACTTATTAAGCATAATGCATTGATAGGTAACAAAACATGTACTTGTTGCGCTCAAAACCAATGTTATCAATACCGTACCGGACACGATATCGGTGAAGCTAATGGTACGTGGTATGATCGGTATTACCTGTGGTAATACCGGATTAATGAATTTTTCTTAAAATAATGTAGTATTTAAATAATAAATATCCTTAACAAAATTTTCAAATTTTAATTCTAACAAATCTTTATCAATTATAGAATTTTACTTTTTTTATTTTGATTTTCAAAGAAAACGTAACGATAAAAGCAAAGAACTTGAACGGGAAGCTTTTAAATTAAAGTTTGAAATTTTTTTTTAAATACCGGTTTAACCGGTTTAGTGGTTTAACCGGTATTTTACCGGTAGGATGCGGTTTTCTTCAAAACCGGTAAAGTACTTCAAACCGACCGTATACCTGGTCGGTACCCGGTTTTACCGGTTGAACCGGCCGGTACGGTACGGTTTTCATAACACTGCTCAAAACTGTCAAAGTAACCTTGTGATACGCTTAACTTTTAATAAGTGTATCACTATCACTATACTTGCTAAATGTCACGTGTCAGATTTTGAATAGATGGAAAAAAAATTAGAAAAATAGCATATTTTAAAAATCAAATCGGAATGTGACATGTGGTATTGAGAGAGTAAAGTGATGCATATTTTAAAAGTTGAGGCAGCTACAAAATCATTTTAAAAATTCAAAGAACAATAAACTTTTTAAGACTAGTTCGGATATCTACTAATGCATTAATCAAATATTGATTGATTAAATAATGTTACCACTTGATTAATGCTCCATTTGTCTCCTTTTATACGTCTTTTTAAACATTCTTCACATATGATAATGTATCTTTTACATTTTTGTATTGAAAAAATACTTTCTTTCTCAAATAATAAATTTTTATTTCATGAATACATATTCTCAATCATAATAATACATCATAAACTAAAAAAAATGGATGAGAATCCATTGTTAGAAGGTTTAATGCATTATGCATAAGTAGGTGACTTATCTAAAAAAAACTTACTATTTCCACAACTTTTAAAATGATCTAGTAGTTAGAGCTGTAAATGAACAGAGCTACCCGTTAGGTATTCGATTTTCAGTTCGGCTAAAGCTCGTTCAAGTTGTTAATAAACGGTTTGATATTGAACACAAATTTACGTTCGTTTTGATAAAAGAAAAGAGCTTGAACAATGGGTTACTCAGCTTGAATGCTCACAAATATGTTAGATAAGCGGCTCGTTAACATACTCGCGAATAAGCTCGTGAATAGGTAAAAAATAAGAATATTATATTTATTATATATGAAAAATAAATATACACATGCATATATGTAACGTTAAATTTGTGACTGAGGTTTTAACCTAGTGGTGGTTAAGACAGAAGCTGTGGACCCTAGAAGTTCCAGGTTCGAGTCACATCCGGGGTGGGTTGGTGATTTTCCTTTCTATTTAATGTAAGCCCCAATGAAGCAATTTTTTTTAAAAAAAAAATGTAACATTAAATTTAAGTATTTTTAATAGAACAAATAAGTTTAAAATACATATCACTCTGATACATAAAGTTAAAACATTATTTAAGTTTGAAACTTAGCTAGACATTGTCTAAAATTTAATTAACATATTCGGCTAAAGATCGATCGAACAAAGAATGACTAAGCTCGATTTAAGCTCGGACTCGAACTCGGTTTGATCAAGCTCGAGTTTAGCTCGGATTCGGTTTAATCAAGTTCGAGTTCAGCTCGGACTTGGTTTGACCAAAGCTCGAGCTCGTTAAAGAACAGAGCTTAAACAGTGAGTGTTCGAGTTCGACTCGTTTACAGCCCTACTTGTAGCTCCTCAACTTTCAAAACGTGCACTACTTTACTCCCTCAACATCACATGTTAAAATCTGATTAGAGAGAAAATAAAAAAAATAGACATCTTTGATAAGTGAAATCAACCAGAAGTGTTCACATGGTGTTGAAGGAGCAAAGTGATACACTTTTTGAAAATTGAGTGAACTGTGAAGGCCACTTTCAGATTTTAGGGGCAATAGATTTTTTTAAAAATTCAGGTACTTATTGATGCATCACATCTTGATAGTATGTATATCACATTGAAATTGATAATATGTACATCATTCACATAAATTGAATGTTATTTTTGTGTTCAAGCTACATGTGAAACATAGTAAAAACCTTTATTTCTCTTTAATACAAGTACATTTGCACTAAGTTAATCGAATGTGCAAAATATAGAAAAAAAAATTAAGAGTCTTCTGATGCTTTAATCTGTATAATTAATAGGCATAATGCATTAATATGTATTTGAAATTGTTTCAAAAATATATTACTCTCTATAACTTTCGAAGTGATTCTGTAGTTCTTTCAACTTTCAAAAGTGCATCATTTTGTTCTCTAAACGTTACGTGTCAGTTTCTGATTGAAGAGAGAAAATCAATAAAAATGACATATAAAGTCAAACCAACATGAAGCTGACACATTGCATTCAAGGGATAAAGTATTGCACTTTCTAAAAGTTAAGGACTTTATAAATTTCTTTGAAAGTTCATAAGGACAGTAAATTTTTTAGTATAAGTTTGGATAACAATAGTATATGAAAAAGAAATGAGCAAACTGATGTGGACATTAAAAGAGATCTTCCATGATATGTAGCATATATAGTGCATGCAAGTAGCTAGTTAGGTTGATTATTAATTATTAAATATGTATATAAGTACCATTGATTAATTAATATGATGATTATATTAATTAATGTTGCAATGAATAATATAAAGATTAGTGAGTAGTAAAGTAGAATTAAGATTGGGGAAGATGATAACAAAGTACATATAGTTGTGATGGCTGCATGTGTTGGAGAATCCGTTTCTCTAACACAATCTGAAACTATTTAATTAATTAAAAACTATCTTCATTACTCAACTTTGCTTTTCATTTGTCATTATTCTATATCCATCATCCCATAAATAAAGTATCTTAGCCAAGTCTCTTGCTTTCTAAATTATATTATCCATAGTTTACATTAATTCTCTATAAATCTACTTTATAAGCAAAAAAATGTTAAATTGTATGCTTATTAAAGAGTTCGAAAGTAAGTGATAAATGTTTTAATCAAGTGATTAAGACTGAATTTGCAATCTCTAAATGTTTCATGTTCAAGTCAAATATATACGGGTTGACGTTAAATTATTTTGCATTTAATGTTAGGACAATGAAAAAAACATTTGATGTAAGAAACATTTATCCCAAATATTTGAATGTTATATCAAATAATTTATTTATTTTCAATTTTATTTGAAATAATTTGGTACCTAATTAATCATTTAATTTATTAAATTTATTACATATGTATATCATTTGTAATGGTCATCTTATATTTTCTTCTGTTATCACTTCTTTGTAAGGCAATGTCTAACTCAATATTTCATATTCTCTACTCTAAACTTTATTTTTACAATTTTTTACTTTACTTATACAATTGTTACAATAGAGTTACTACAACCCATCACTCTATTTTTCTACTCCCAAGAAATATTCCTTTCATTAAACACTATTTTATTATTATTATTGTTATTATAACATGTTCTTTTTATTATTATTTTGATAAAATATCCAAATTTATTATATTTTATAAATATAAA
Organism: Euphorbia schlechtendalii; assembly: GCA_949673415.1. Classification (NCBI taxonomy): domain Eukaryota; kingdom Viridiplantae; phylum Streptophyta; class Magnoliopsida; order Malpighiales; family Euphorbiaceae; genus Euphorbia; species Euphorbia schlechtendalii. Next base: position 30,254 of record CATIWQ010520437.1, read on the forward strand.
TTCAAAATAATATGTTATAATTAATATTTAATATTTAATTAAGAATTCATATTTCATATAATATTTGTATTAATAATTAATTATATATGAATTTAATTTATATAATCATAATTTAATATTTAAATAAAAATTATTATTATTATAAAACATGTTTAAGTTAAATGGAATTAATTATAATAAGAAAAACATATAAATTGTTAATAAAATTATATCTTAATATATAAAATAATAAACTTAAAATATTCAACTTTAAAATATATGGAGTAAGGTATGAGTTACACTAAATTAAGAGTAACCCACACCTTATTCAATATTTGGAGTAGGTTGGATATCAACACTACTCCAAAAATAATGAAAGTTTTGTTTATAGAGTTACATTAAACTTGTCATAAAACCAAAAATTCACTCTTGTAATTTTAACATTTCTCAAAATTACTTCTTGTTAATAAATTTTGGGTTAGTTGACTATGGAATCTTTTCTTCTGGAGTCCTTTCTTTCGGTCTCAAAACCAGTCAATAATAAAAAAAACACTTTACATACTTATAAAAAATTAGTTAGTTACATATCTTCTTAAAAGGAATGCTCTGGTCATGATCTTGTTACTCGAATGTTTTTCAAATCAAATAAACAACAACAAAAAAAAAAATTTCAATGTCATTTTGGTTACGAAAATGAAGATTTATATGTACTCGAATTCATTTTGAGTTGTAACATTTAAGGGGGCAAATTTAAATCAGTGATAGAGTTAATTAATTGGAAAATTGTAAGTAGCACAATTTTTTAAGATATTTTTATTTATTTCAAAAACATAATTTTTTGTTTTCTAATTTTCACTTTCTTTTCTTCTTTTAATGTTGGTATATGTATACCACTTTTATATTTGATATTAAATTTTTATACAAAATACATTTTGAAATTGTAATATTCGGTATAAAATTTCTATATCAAATATAAAAATAGTATACAACTTTTATACCAACGTAAAAAAGAAAAGGAAAGTTATATAAATTAAAAAAAATAAAATGTCCATTTTTTAACATAATTAAAATTGATTTTAGTGTTGACCCCAAATTTAGACCGGGAATCATGTTTTTATAAAAAAGCCCTGATTAGTTTGATATTCTTATAATTGGTAATTTTTATAATTAGAATAAGTTGTGTATGAACAGCCGGTATATCCACAGTATGTGAACAAACAGCTGGAAGGTTACTCGAAAATAGATAAAGTAAATTTCATGCAATTTCATAATTAAAGATGGGTTTGAAATGATAATTAGGCTTTGTCTAATAAAAGAAATGATAATTAGTATGTTTAAAAGAATACTTATTAATAATTAAGTTGCATGTCTCATAATTATAAATCCAATTAATGAGAATTATTATAAATAAGAATACAATTCCCCTTTCCATCTAATACAACATACAAGTTGCTTTGTCTTTTTTTTTTGTCACAATTTTGATTATAAAAATAGGTAAACCTCCTAAGACTTGATCATTTTCGGAAAATAACTTGTATCTTCCTGAGTATTGTTCTTGTCCTACTATAACCTTCATTTATATATTTCATTAGGTATTTTTCTATCAAAAATGTAAATATTTTCTACGATGATTTTGTCTTGAATAAAGTTAACTTACTCTTCATTTTTCAACCATTAAATCAATATTCACACCATCGATTTAATGATTAAAAAGGGAAAAATGTTAATAATTTTATCCAAAATCACTGTTTTAAAAATCCCCGCCTAGGTCCTAGGCGTTATTTTGAGGGTCGCCGCCTGGCTACGTCTAGCGCCTAAACCTTACTGAATAACGCCTAAGTCCGCCTAGGCCCCGATTAATCCCCACCTAAGCCCCGATCACCTTCGACCGCCCGACTAGCGCTTTTTAAAACACTGTCCAAAACAAAGTCGTCATAACCCAAAATTATTAACATAACATATATTTGTTAGTATATATAATCTTATTTTATTAGATTTACATATTATGCAATTATAAAATTAATTTTGACAATATACTTCGTAAGACATTTTTATAGCCTTCAAAGTAAGGTTAAACTACAAAAAATAACATTAAGAAAAGCTTTTTGAGAGCAATTTAAATTTTTAACACTTCAAAAAATTATACATAAGACTAATTTATGTCAATAAATATATATTATGCTAAGAAATTTAACACAAAACGAGTTAATAACAAATAAAACGATGTAATAGAATATGATAAAAGCAAATTTAAATGAGATCTTAAGAATCATGTGGTTAATGTCTAAGCCTAATATTGGTTAAGAATCTTCATGTGACTAGAGGGTGCAATAGTTCAATTCACTTAGAGTAACACACATTCGCAAAGTTTTACTTTTATTTTTTAAGATGGGGTAACATATAAACTTATGTATAGTGGTAGGTGATAGTTTTTATTAACATTAAGACATTAAATCAAATTATTTTAAATTATACACTTATTCAAATGCATACTTAAGAATGTATGTAACTATAATCTCTTCGTTTATAATTAGAGTCTCAACCACAAAACTGAAACCTTCGTCACACAATGATTCATAACTTAAATAAAGATTCATAAGAAAAAAACATCTATTGTAATATTTTATCTAATTTAAATAAAGGTTATATATATGACATAATTATACTCCAGTACATACACATGAATAATATGTGTTAAGCTTTTATTTTACAATATGCTTTATATGTTAATGATTTTGGTGTCTTTAGACTGTACATACTAATAATAATGAACAGTAATTAATGTGTATCATATGTTTTTTATTTATACGTTCTTTTGTATGTATATTTTCTTGAAAGTTAATGATTACAATTACATTTTAAAAAAATTAATTTTAATGATTTTGGTACTAATTTAGTCCCCATGAGGTCACCAAGCAAATTAATTTTTTTTGAAGCAATTGCAGACGTGAATTCGAACCCGGATCATCCCATTCATTTTGTAGATGTACCACTCAAACTATATCTAATTGGTGTTATCAAACAAATTATATTTGATCTTATTGTATATTTCACGTTGTTAAAAAAATCTCCGCCTGAACGCTATTTTGAGGGTCGCCGCCCGACCATGCCTAGTGTTTAAACCCCGAGGACTAGCGTCTAAATTCCGACTGAACCTCGATTAATCCCCGCCTAGGTTTCTGAAAACTCCGGTCACCCAACTGACACCCAGCCCTTTTTAAACCAGTGTATTTCAATGTGTTGATAGGATCCAAAGAATACCTTTGTATACAAATCCGAGGCCCAAAATGTAGGCTCAAGACCATCCAATTGCTAACAAAACTTAACATTTCTAATTAATTACTGTAATTTGTCTTTTTAGTTTATACTACACTATTATACTGATTGAGAGATGGGAGAAAAATTATTGGTTTCATGAAGCCTTCATGCTCCGACTTTCAAATTCGGATCGTTCTCTTTACTAGAATAATCTGTAATGCAACAAGTTAGGATAATAAAGAGGAAAAATATAATAGAATTGAAGCTCAAGTTAAAGGTTGTGTTACCTTTAATCAATGTTTTAAAAGATGATCAAGGCGGCCGCCGATGCGGGGTTTTTTGAAACACCTCTCGATTTTATGTAATCAGGTGGTATAGGCGGAAAGTATTGCTAAAACTTAGAAAAGTGTTGACATAACCTGGAAAAATGTCGTCAAAGCCTAAAAAAAGTATCGCCAAAGTCTAGAAAAATGTTGCTACATGAATTTTTAACTTTATTATATAAATTCATGTGTAAGTTGAATTTATTATTTTAATTCATTAATAAATATTAAAATATTTTAAAAAAATCCGCCTAGTCCCCGCCTAGGTCCGTTTAATCATCGATTAATTGCCGCCTAGACCCCCGAAGGCTCAAGTCACACGACTAGCACCTAGCACCTTTTTAAACATTACCTTTAAGATATTGAAGCATTTATATGGGCTAAAAACACTAAGGGCATGTTTAGTTTCTGGAAAACTGTTTTCATTTTCTATTTCCAATTTTCTTTTCATTTTTCAATTTTTCCAGCTTTTCATTTTCCAAATAGAAAATTGAAATACAGAAAACATGCTCATGTTTATTTAGTTTTCTAATTTCTATTTTTTATATTTTTTTAAAAAAATCATTGGTATATTTGAATTTTATCGTTAAAAATATTACAAATGACATGAAAAATTTTATAAATTAAATTAGAAACAATAAATATAAATTTTAAACTAATCAATAATAAAGTTAAAAATCTTTTAGTTCAATCATAAATTTGAGTTAATTCATGTATAACTTGATAAATACTTAAAATTGAAAATTTTAGAGTATGATATTAAATTTTAAAAATTGTTTTATTTTCATTTTTATTAGAAACAATGTGGCATTTTTGCCAATTTTGTTGTTTGTGGGGTTCGAACCCAAAATCTCACACTTCTTAAATTCTTCAATGGTGATAGTCACTTTACCAAAGCATAGTGATTTCATTTTTAGTTATCTTATAATAAATTTAGACTTTATTAGTTCAAAATCATAAACAATTAATTAAAAATATATAAATTAGATTTATTAAGTAAAAAATATGCAATAAAAAGTTATGAAATAAATAGCAAAAATAACAAAATTGATAAAATAAAATTATACAAATATTTAAGGGGTGTCAATAAAGTTTGGCAACCTAACCTATTTTCTTCTTTTAACTCATCTTTCAATTAAAAAAACTAAACATACATCAATAAAAAAACGTATTTGTAAGTTATTAACAAGTAATTATACAACTATGTATATTAGTATAAAATAAATTAAATTATAAGGTTTTGTACTGGTTAAATAATATTGTGTTTATTCAGTTTGGAAAATTTTAGAAAACATAAAAAAGGTGTTTTCTGTCGCAAGGCATAAAATGGAAAAATCAGAAAACTGTTTTCCAATTTTCTAAAGTGAAAAATGTTACAACTAAACAGCAGTATAAAATGGAAAAATCAGAAAACTGTTTTCCAATTTTCTAAAGTGAAAAATGTTACAACTAAACAGCAGTTTCAATTTTTCAGTTATTCTAGAAAAATTTTCTTGAAAACTGCTATATTTTTTCACAGCTAAACAGACCCTAAATAGTTGAAATTTATATCGAGATAACTTGTGTATCTATAATATTTGATTTTTTTTTATGAAAATTTCTTATCTTGAAATTATCTCCTTATTATTATGATATATTTATTTTCCAAATAGAATTGGATCTCAGTAGGGGAATTCTCCGTACTCCTTATTTTGAATAACACTTTTTTTTCAAGTTATCACTTACATATATTTTAATTTGTTTGCTTTTCAATCATGTTAATATATATTTTTTAATAAATAGATTTATTATTTATAAAAATACTGTCATGAATAAACTTCAGAAATATAATAAAATATATGTAGTTTCAATATATTACAAAACAATTGATAATATTTTGTTAAAGAAGAGGATGCAATTGAAGTATTCTTTATCTATTAATTTAACACTAAAATAATTTACCTATTGAAAGATTTGCGTGAGAAAGTGTCTTTCATGCGTCAATATTTACAGAATGTTGAACTTATGATGTTCTCCTTGTACAGTGGTCGGAGCTTGCAAAACAATGTATGAAAAGGGGGAACTAGCCGTGTGACCGGCGTAGCCTCTCCGATGCTTAAGTTAGCGACGGAATTGAGAGAGTAGACAGAGAATAATAATAATAATAATAATAATAATAATAATAATAATAATAATAATAATAATAATAATAATAATAATCAGTAAGTATGAATTATGTACCTCATATGTGTTGTGGAGGTCTTTTTATAGGAGATGAACAAGCTTGATTAGCGACGGAGTCAATGTTTATCTTGGGTGGTTCACTCCTACCTGGATTGCATCACTTAGCACAAGAGATATAGTACACCTAGGATTGAGATCCTTCTTACTTGCGTGAGTAGGAAGGATAGCTGGTGTGAGCACGAGATTTAGTACTAGCTCACGCGTTCGATGATAATGGCTTTTCGGGATTTAATTCTTGAATCACACAATTTTCGACTGTCCGATGATCTTCAAATAAGAGCTCTCCACGTCACTAAATAAATATTTCGGGCCCTAAATAAATATTTAGAATCGTAAAAAAATATTTAAAAACCATAAGTGAAGACTTAAAGGCTTAAAATGTTTGTAAGGACATAAATAAAAATGCTTAAAGGTTTGGAATAATTTAATTAAATAATTTTTTGAGGAATATATATA
>CATIWQ010520469.1:0-16590 GCA_949673415.1 Euphorbia schlechtendalii
ACTTTGGTATTCTCTACTTGATCAAATACCGAAGTGGAAAGGTATTTATGGAGAAGAAGAATGCACTCATCCTTAATTAGTTTATATTGAGAATTTTTAGGGTCGAAGACTCTCTTACCCATTAAATCTGCCCAAACTTGATTTGATTGAAAAGAATCTGTAATAGTTGATGATTTTTCAACTTCAAACCCGAACCTAGTATGCATCATATCCCTCGTCACGGTATATTGATTACTTTGATTGCGGAAGTTTATCACCCTTTTCCTTGCATCTTCATAGTCGAATGTCACTAGACATTTGAGAATCCAATCTTGATTTTGTGGAAATCGCATATCCACAAACTTTGTGAGTCCAAGAGAAGAAAGATAAGCCTCCATCTCTCTACAAAGATTCAATTTTTCCAAGAAGACCATATCGATGAATATCATCCCCATGATATCCAATTTGCTAAGCTTTTGGTAGTGCTTTCCCTCTTCCCTTGTCCTTAAAGGGAAAGGACAACCATACTCATCTTGGTATGTTTAGCTTTCTCTCCTAGTTGTAGATTTCTTCAAAGACATCTTGATTGTTCTGAAGTGGAAAGGGTTAAAGAAAAAAAAAGGTTGAATGTTGAAGAGTGAAGATGAAGAAATTTCAGAATTTTTGTAAGCTTTTTGAAGGTTATGGTGGCTAGGATTTAACTTAGACCTATTTATAGAGTTCTAAGACATCTCTAATTGGCCACAATAGTCAATATAGCCGTTATTGCTCAAAATTAGCCGTTAATGGCAGTTACAAACATCTGTAGAGTGCTGAATTGCGATCTGTAACGGTTATATTTTACCCGTGTCATGATCGTGAAGGCTTGTCATGATCATGACTTCCTTAATCACAAAAACAGTAGGTTTTGAAACCCGATATTCATGAGAGTGAGATGTATATCGCGGTTGTGATCTTCTTTAATTCTTCAATTTTTAGACTTTGTACCTATAAGAACTTAAAAAAACAAACACAAACAAACATTATTAAATACAAAAGATAAATATTTACTATTTCATACCTTGAATGATCATGGTGATGATAGCAATTGAACATCAACATCTTGTTATTCAAATTTTTATTTCATATTTAACAAACAGTTACAAATAAGCAATAAATACACAATCAAACAAACAAACACTGAACAAACAACAAATAAACAAAAAGAAAGGACTATACAAGGTTCTTAACTTAAATCAAAAGAAAATAATTTATTCAAGAGCTAGCGATTCAATCATCTGATCAATCTTATAATGCGAAGCCCGCAGATCTATTTCAACATCAAACATCAAAGTGTGGATGTCATCAATCTTGTGATGAATAGAGACTTGTTATTCCATTAATTCATTCAACTTCCTCCTAAGATTGGCTAAACTATTCCCTTCTTCCCTAGCTATCTCTCTTTCTTGCTTTTTATCGACTTCTACTCACTCATCCCATGATTTCCAATCATAGGTTATCTAATTTTCTCCAATGCACTTAGTTAGAAATCGGTACTCGAAGAAAACTTTGGTAGTTAATTCTGGAATTTCATCTTTGTCAGTAAAGACTTCCGTAATACAAGGCATTCTCACAACTTTTCCTAACAAATTTGCCATAGTTTGACACCTATACGCTATCTTACCAGGAATCATTGTAGTGGACATAAGAGTCTCCATCATAATTCCTGATGCCTCCACAGGTATGCCATTCCAAATTGCTTCCAAGACCAATAATTCTTCGGGAATAACAGTGTCAGAACTAGTCCTGCCAAACAGCGCACTACTTATATAGAAGTGTAAAGAGAGCAAACAGGGGTCACGGATCCACTAGCTGTAAGAAGACCCCTGTTTGTATTCAGCTTGGCCAGTAAGGCGATTCCAAGTTGGTAATGGATCCCAACCAGGAAGCATTTTGTAGAAACAATCTTTAGGGAAGCCTAAAATCTTCTCTAGTGCTTTCCTCGACAATTTATGCTTCTTCCCTTAGTGACAAAATTCTAAACAATCAATCTTATCATTCTTCCATACTAACGATATCAGCATTTCCTTACAATTATCCTCACAATTTCTAATAATCATATTGGAATAGATAACGAAGTTTAGAATCCTAAGGTAATACATTACCCCATCATAGATTCCTAAATGAATGAAACTATTCCTATGAATGATATAGGAACTCATGAATTCTACATCTCTGATGGATTCAAGGTGATCACCTTCCTCTCGAGAGCAAATAGGAAAAGGCGCTTCATACCACTCTTGTAGATTCAAAGGAGGAATGAGGTTAGATTTTTTAGGTTGTACCATTTTGAAGAAAAGAAAAGGATTGATTGATTTTCAAGGATTGGAATAAATATGTTGCCTAAGGAAAAAGGATTTTCGGATTTCTGAAGTGAAGAATTATGAAAATTCGCACTCTTATATATAGAGTTTGAGAGAAACCGTCGAAAAACTGTCAAACTGCTGCAATTTTCATACAATTCGCGATCCTGATCACAAGTCATGATTGTGACAACACAAAATAAGAAACAGAATGTTTTAACAAGGAAATTCATGAGTGCGAGTATATGTCGCAAAAGCAAATGGGTAAAATAGAAGAAAATCTTCTATTTGTCAAGAATTAAAATGAAATATTATGATGTATCACCTCCATGATTATTAATTCATAATCTCTTTACATCTAAGATAAGATTAGAAAATTGTATAGTATAGGAAAGGAATAAATAAGTAAAAGTTAGTAATTTGTACCGTAATCTCCTGATCTTTAAAATACACTTGCCTTCCATGGCAACGGTGCTAAAAACTTGATCGCAAGGTTTTGACTCTATTTATTTTGAGGGTTTATATACGGTGATGAAGCTAGAAACCTTGTTCCCCGCCTTTCTACCGATAAGATAAAAGTTCAAAATACGAACGGTTGTTTTCAATACCACTTATCCAATAGAAAAATGGTGACCACTGCAAGTATACAATTTTGATGTAGTTTTAAAAGATATCGATCCCATAGGGAAGGAACCAGTTCTAAAGATCAACAAGAGTTACGGGGTAAACAAAAATATGGAATTTATATTGGAGGAGTTTGGATGATAGACGGATGAATGGATATATGTATGAAAAGACTAGAGAAGATGTAAAATATAGAGATATTCCAATGAACAAGTTTAGTAGAGAAAAACATGTAAAATCCTCAAGAATATTTCATACACTAGATAACTTGAACAAATAAGGTTCTAGACGCCCTAATATTCAATAATTCACCGCAGAGCAACACATGAGATAACTTTTCTAAATCTAGGGTAAACGAATTATGACACTTATAAGAACCTGGATAACTATATTACAATGCTTAGTACAGGTCGCTTTCACATAGCCATATTTAGCAATTTACCACTCAAAAAATGTTGGCTCACTAAACAACATTATAATCACAGATCCAGTGACTATACACAATCTTGTTAACCCTGAAATCACTCTTAAAGTTAACTCAAAAGCATATAACTTGATTAATATAAATGATGCAAAACGAATTACTCATAATGACACATAGACATATCATAAACTTTGAAATAGAAAGTATAAGCCAAAAATAAAGTAAAGTTGTAAGGTATGCAAGTGAAAGTTAAAGTTGATCAAGCTGTATCCACTCTTTAATGGGAGTTGTCAATTCCCGCAATTCCTTCGAATACTTTGAATCCGGTCTCAACTCATACAGAACCTTCGCTAGGATGTTATTCTTTGTGAATCTCAAATAATAGAATGTTGAAGAATGAAAAATTTTATTGATAAGTTCTTTGTAATTACACTCATTCAATAAATGCTCAAATTTGTGTAGAAATATAGTGATCGAAATAGGAATCAAATCACTTATACATTTTTCTCACTAAGACTTTGAATGTAGAGAAATCTAGATATTACACTCTCTATCTATACACGCACACTATCATTCAATGCCTTCTACTCCTGCCATAACCATGCACCACTCTCAACGCACCACTCTCAATGCATGACTCTCAATGAATGAAATTGGTTGGTTTTAAACCCTATTTATAGAGTGTGAAGGGTTGAATCTATCCAAATGAAGAGTCATGTCCATTGGCTAAGAGTTGCATCACTTAAATATGATTGGATACAAAGATTCATCCTCATCCATAATAGAAAGGCACCTTTTTATGATTGGTTGACTTCTAAAAGGTGTCTTTTTGGTTGGTAGTTTATGGCGGTTGATCGTTCTTATCCGGTGGTTGAAAGAAGAGAAGTGTTTACCAAAAACCATCAAGGTAGCGATCGCGAATGTATGCCGTGACCATGAATACTTGGTTGGAAACTTTCTATTGTAAAGGTTAACAAGTCACGACCGCGATATTTGTGTCACGATCGTGACATGCCTTTTTCACATGATTTCTCGTTGCGATTTCTACCGATCTTTGACATCTTCAATCCTTTACCAATTCTTTAAGTTCCATGCATCTTTTTGCACCTTTTTCACTCTTTTTCCATAGAATCCCACTTTTGTTCATTTTACTTCTAAGATTTACTTAGTTTCTGCATTTGCATAAAAAAACAACTATATACCACGTGAAATCTTTTATATGAAGTATAAAATGAAACAAAACCATATTGTTTTATGTTTTAAAATGTCATGATAATAAGTGTGACTATACACTTATCAATTCTATGGAACTGAATGCCTTTGTGAGGCATATTCAGTATGCTTCCTATCAGCCTTGAGTAGATTAAAGTGGACTTTCCTCTGAATTCCACCAGCAGAACATCATTCAGACCTTGAATGGTGTAGAGATGAGAATAGGAAGCCCTAATCAGTCCAATGATTGTAGGTCCTTCCATTTGAAGGAAGGAGCTCAAACTTTGCTGTCTGATGATCATATGCATGGTGCGATTATTGAGAAAGCTCTCATAATTAACCTCATAAACTAAGACAAAGTCTAGATTATTAGGCCAGTCAACCTTGGTGAATAGTGTTCCCACTTCTAAGGTTATCTTCTCCATTTTTCCACCATTATTGACTATAAGATTCTTGATAGTGTTGGGGTTGAGTCTGAAGGTGGTTCTTGTGATCACCATTTGAGAAAGCTGAAGTGGGTTTTTGAGAAATAGGAAATTAGGGTTCTTAAGCTTCTGAATTAATTTAATTACACCAAAACAAGTGACCTCTCTCTTCAACTCCTTCTGCTTTTATAGACCTCTTATAGTGACGATGATACATGGCACTTCCTTAGCTCAAGATGAGAAACGGTGAGTTTAGTAGAAAACGGTTCTAATTCAAAAGCACGTGTTTTTGAAAATGTGGTTTTGATTTTAACCATGAAATTGAATATCTCGATGTTATTTTAAATTTTAAACAGAGTTAAACACGTGTCGACTCCTAGCTGAAATAAGGCTTGCTCTTCAACACTTAGCCAAATTTCTAATTTCTTCTTCTTCACATGGGGTTCACCATTCCAATAAGCTATCTCAGGATATTAAACTGTTCCTTTGGTAACAATTTTATGAATAATGTCAGCACACTGTTCCTCTGAAGAAATATACTCCAGCTTGACATCTCCCCTTAGCACATGATCTCAAATGAAATGATGTCTGATGTTGACAAGCTTCATCCTACCATGCTGAACTGGAATTTCGGATACGTCAATTACGCTCTTGTTATCACACATAACTTCGAGACACTTAGACTTTATACCATCATATTCCAATTGCTGCTTGATCCATAGTATTTGTGCTACGCAACTTCTTGGTACCAAGTACTCAGCTTCAATTGTACTTAGCGCAACTATACAATGAGACTAAGCATTCTCCAAGGAAATGACATCCTCCTGTGCTGTTTTTCCTATCGAGCTTATCTCTTCCACAATCAACATCTGTGAATCCTCTTAGAGTAAAATCCACACTATTGGGATACCACAGACCTGCTTCAATAAAACATTGCAAGTACCGAAGAATTCTCTTGACAGTTACTAAGTGAGATTCTCTAGGATCAGCTTGATAACGAGCACAGTAGCACACAACATATTGTATGTCTAGCCTGCTAGCTATAAGGTAAAGAAGAGAACCAATGATTCCTCTATAGAACTTGCTAGCTACAGGTTTTCTAGCTTTATCTTTACTTAAGAAAATATCGATAGCCATGGGAGTGGACATTGGCTTCGAATGCTCCATGTCAAACTTCTTCAGGAATTCTTTAGCATAATTTGCTTAACTAGTAAAGATTTCATCTTCAATCTACTTAAGTTGAAGATCAAGGAAAAAGTTGTGCTCTCCCATCATAGACATTTCAAACTCACTTTTTAACTACTTGATGAACTCCTTGCACATCTTCGCATCAATTGCTCTAAATATGATATCATCTACATATATTTAGACAAGTAACACATCTTCTTTCTTTCGCCTAATAAATAGAGTTTATCTCCTTTTCCTCTTTCATAGCCTTTGCTGATCAAGAAATTGGTCAAACTCTCATACCAAGCTCTTGGAGCTTGCTTCAATCCGTAGATAACTCGCTTCAATTTAAAGACATACTCAAGATTCTTTGGATTTTCAAAGCCAGGAGGATGGTGAACATAAACTTCTTCTTGAATGAATCCATTTAGGAATGCACCTTTAACATCCATTTGAAATAACTTGAAATTCATATAAGATGTGAAAGCACACATGATTCAAATAGCTTCAAGACTGGCTATAGGAGCATAAGTCTCATCATAATCGATGCCTTCTTGCTGATTGTAGCCTTGCGCTATAAGCCTAGCTTTGTTCCTGACAATGGAATCATCTTCATCATGCTTGTTCTTGAAAACCCATTTGGTTTTTATTATTGATTTCCCTTTAGGCTTAGGAACTAGATCCCAAACAGCATTGTGCCTTAAACTGATCTAGATCCTCTTGCATTGCGATCATCTAATAATCATCTCCTTCTACATCTTCAAACTTCTTGGGTTTAATCAATAAGATGAAAGTTGGATGACTCATCATCTTGTTGATCTAACCTCGTGTCATCACCGGATTATGAACACCATCAACTGTGTTATCTAACGGATGGTTGCGATGCGTCATAATCTCCCTTGGTAGACTCGGATCAACAGTTGGAGGATTTACAATGGGTTGCTGAGGTGGAGGTTGATCTACACCATTGTTGAAGTTGATAGAGAGATCATCATCTTCATTGACTTCCTCAGCTAGATGTTCTTGTGTTGGGTTGGGTAGCACTAAGAGTGGAATACTGATTGGATTTGCTTGCTAGGTTACTCCTTTATCTTCATGAGATGGATGTCTATCTGCATTGTTAGTTTCATCAAAATCCATATGCATAGACTCCTCTTATAGGCCAGTCCGCATGACATATATTCTATATGCCCTACTGTCAGTTGAGTATCCCAAAAAGATACCTTCATCAGACTTAGAATCAAACTTACCTAACTACTCCTTGGTGTTAAGAACAAAGCACTTACAACCAAATGATCTGAGATGACCAATCTTAGGCTTACGCCCTTGCCAAAGCTCATAGGGTGTTTTCTCTAAAATTGGGTGAATTAAAACCCGATTCAAGATATAACAAGCTTTGTTAACAGCTTCTCCCCAAAAGTACTTTGGTAGATTATTATCACTCAGCATGGATCAAGCGATTTCAACTATGGTTCTATTCTTCCTTTCTACAACCCCATTTTGTTGAGTATAAGGAGAAGAGAAGTTGTGGTCAATGATATACACTAAACAGAATTCTTTGAAATGAAAGTTCTTAAATTCACTTCCATGATCATTTTGGATTCTACTGATTTTAGTTCTTATTACTTTCATTATCTAATTACTGAGGTTGAAAAAAGATTCATATGTCTCATCTTTACCACTTAGCAAGACTACCCAGGTGAATCTTGTGAAGTCATCCACAACCACTAATGAGAATCTCTTACCATCCATACTCATAGGTTGAACAGGGCTGAAAAGATCTAGGTGGAGGAGCTCAAATGATCTCTTAGTTACTACGTGATTAATTGACCTAAATGATTTCTTAACTTGCTTACCTAATTTGCAGGTTGAGCAAAGTTTATCCTTCTCAAAGCTGATGATGGGTAAGCCCACAACTAATTTCTTTTTAGCCAGTTTGGATAGAATGTTCATATTTATATAACCCAACCTTCTATGACAAAGCCACGAATTATCCTCCTTAGATACAAGACACACATTAGTGGAGCCAGGGGATAAATCAATCATATACACATTATTGATTCTAGGAGCAAAGAGAATAGTAGAATCAGTCTTACAGTCAATAACTGAGTAACCTGCTGAGTCGAATGTAACCTTCCTGCCTTTGTCACAAAGCTGGGCTACACTAAGCAAGTTGAACTTGAGTCCTTTGACCAAAGACACCTCTTTGATTGAAGGATAAACACCAATAGTGCCATAGCCCACAATCTTACCTTTTTGGTTATCTCTGAAATTGACACTTCTATTTCTTTTGCACTCTATTGAGATGAACAAACTTTCATCTCCCATCATATTTCTTAAGCATTCATTATCCACATACCACATTCTAGAGTCATCAGCGGATCTAAGGCTCACCTATAAAATAGTTACATTTTCTTAGGTATCCATGCTCTCTAGCTGGGTCCTCCTTTGTTAGCAGTGCTTAGGTTACTCCAATCATGCCTGTTGTAATAACCATTTTTAAATTAGAGAGAATTGTATCATGCCATTTTTGTTTTGGGTTGGCTCGCTTTATTCTTTTTAGAGGAATTCTTCCTCTTAGAATTGGGAGTTAGGTTATTCAGAGTCTGATTGTTGGTTGGAGGAGGAACTCGTTCCTTCTTTAAAGTTGTTATCTTAGTAGCCAACTCATCTAATTTCTTAGTGAGCTTGTTGACATGACAGTCCTAATAGTTTACTTTTTCTTGAAGAAAGCAGATATCAAGAGATACAGAAGAGATAGTGTCTTCTTGATCTTCACTTCTCCTCACTAGCTCTTTGATGTTTTTCATTGATGTATTAGCCAATTTCATGACATCAAAGATTTCCTAGGCAAACTCTTCTATTGACAAAGGAATTTCAGGATGTATCACAATTTGAGGAGCTATTCCTTTGTTACTCTCAACTTTAGAGTCAACAGCTATTTGATCTCTAACTAAGCTAGATGCTGAGCCTTTGCCCATTTCATTCTCGATGGCCATCAAGTAGAGGTTGGCAAAATCAATTGCTTCTTCATCAGATGACGATGATTCTTCTGAATCGCTCCAGGTGGCAGCAAGTGCCTTATTCTTCTTAGCGAACCTCTTCTTGTATATGTCCTTCTTAGTCTTTGGACAGCTTGATTAGATATGGCCTTTCTCACCACAACCAAAGTATTTGATATCTCTGTTGTGTTTCTTCTTGAGTCATTACTTAGCTCTTCGCCGGTGCTGACTTGACTTGATTTTAGCGAGAAACTTCTTCCTGTTGAATTTTCCATCCTTCTTCATGAAGCATTTGAAATGCCTAGTCAGAAGGGTCATTTGCTCAACAAAATCGCATCTTGTGGATTCATTACAGGAATAAGCTTTCAGGACAATGGCTTTGCCCTCTCTTTCCTTACCTTTACACTTTTTGGAATCATCAGTATATTTCCTCAAGCTCATTTCTTGAGTCAACAAGGTGCCTATCAGCTCATCACAGTTGTAGGTCTTAAGATCATGAGCATCCTCGATCATGCTCTTCTTGGCATCCCACTCTAAGGTAAGAGTGTGAAGAATCTTCTTCACCAGCTTCTCCTCAATGAACTCTTTGCCAAGACACTTCAATTTATTAATGATTTTAATGAACCTGGTATTCATTACCTGAGTACCCTCTTTGGCGCCCATCAGGAACATCTCATACTCTCGCAGCATGAGGTTGATATTGGACTCCTTGACTTTATCAGTCCCCTCATGGGTAATCTCCAGCTTCTTCCAGATTTCTTGTGTTGTCTCATAGCTGATCATAAGGTTTTGACTATAATAATTTAGAGGGCTTATATTCGGTGATGAAGCAAAAAACCTTGTTCCCCACTTTTCTACCATAAAACTTCAAAATACGAATAGATGTTATCAATACCGTTTATCAAATTGGAAAAATGGTGACCACTGCAAGTATACAGTTTCGATGTAGTTTTAAAAGATATCAATCCCATAGGGAAGGGATTCAGTTCTACAGACCAACTAGAGTTACGGGGTAAACGAAATTAGGTAATTTTGATTGGAGGGTTTGGATGATAGACTGATGAATAGACAGATGTATGAACAAACTAGAGAATATGAAAAATATATAGATATTCCCTAAGAATAAGATTAGTAGAGAAAAACATGCAAAATCACCAAGAATATTTCGTACACTAGATAACTTCAACAAATACGGTACTAGACACCCTAATATTCAATAATTCATACCAAAGCAACACATGAGATGACTTTTCTAAGTCTAGGGTAAATGAATTATGACACTTATAAGAACCTAGATAACTATAATACTATGCTTAATACGGATCGCTTTCACTTAGCCATATTTAGCAAGTTACCATTCCAAAAATGTTAGCTCACTAAATAGCGTTATAATCACAGATCCAATGACTATACACAATCTTGTTAACCCCGAAATCACTCTTAAAGTTAACTCAAAAGCAAATAACTTAATTAAAATAAATGACGCAAGACGAAATACTTGTTATGACACAGACATATCATAACTTTCGAAATAGAAAGTATAAGAAGAAAAAAAAGTAAAGTTGTAAGGTATGCAAGTGAAAGCTAAAGTTGATCAAACCGTATCCACTCTTTAATGGGAGTCATCAATTCCCGCAATTCCTACATCTACTTTGAATTCGGTCTCGACTAGTACAGAACCTCCACTAGGATGCTATTCTTTATTAATTTCAAATAAAAGAATGTTGAAGAATGAAAAATTTTATTGATAAGTGCTTTGCAATTACACTCATATAACAAACGCTCGAATTTGTGTAGAACTATAGTGATCAAAATAGGAATCGAATCACTTATACATTTTTCTCGCTAAGTCTTTGAACATAGCTAAATCTAGATATTTTCACTCTCTATCTATACAGGTATTCTATCATTCAATTCCTTCTATTCATGCCATACCATGCTACGAAATTGGTGGGTCTTGAACCCTATTTATAGAGTGCGAAGGGTTGCATCTATCCAAACAAAGAGTCGTGTCCATCGATGAAGAGTTGCATCACTTCAATATAATTTGGATGCAAAGATTCATCCTCATCCATAATGGAAAGGCACATTTTCATGATTGGTTGACTTCCAAGGGGTGTTTTTTTTGTTAGTAGTTGATGGCGGTTGAATGTTGTTATCTGGTGATTGGTAGTTGAAAAGAGATAACCAATAACCGTCACAAGTCACGATCACGAATCACTTGTCATGATCGTGAACATTGGTTGGCAGTTTTCTGTTTATGAAGATTGACAAGTCGCGACCGCTGATAAGTGTCACGACCGTGAAATGCTGTTTCTTCATGATTCTTCTTTGCAACTTTGCCGATCTTTGACAACTTTTATCCTAAGCTAAATCATTGTGTTCCATGCAACTTTTTGCACCTTTTTCACTCTTTTTCCATAGAATTCCACTTTTGTTCATTTTACTTCTAAGAATTACCTAGTTTCTACATTTGCATCAGAAACAACTACATACCATGTGAAATCTTTTATACGAAGTATAAAATGAAACAAAACCATATCTTTTTATGTTTGAAAATGTCATGATAATAAGTTTAATTATACACTTATCATAGCCCGAGACCTTTTTGAATTCAGTAAGATCTGGCACACGGTGTAAGAAATTAATCGCTGCGGCATTCTCTTTGAGAAGAATAAGATCAACGTCATCGTAATCCTCTAGATTGACTAGAACACGTTACCCATTCCACATTACAGTAAGAATTCACAGGCTAAGATCTATAGCGAGCCATGCTTGCATGCTTTGAGATTGATGAAATTCTTCATGCGATTTTTCCAAAACTTGTAATGATTAATGTCAAACAACGGTATCCTAGTTATAGACATTCCCTCCCTTAGGAGCATTGTCTTTCCCAAGCCAGAACTGAAACTGTTATAAGCCATTTATGGATCTTTAACTCAAAGATTATTAGTCTAAAAGTTGAGCACTTGCTCTGATATCACTTATGGACTTTAAACGACTTCTTTACAACAGTAGAGGGGGTGAATGCAGTTTTTTGTTACTTTTTAAGTTTATAAAAATGTTTTAACCAATTTTGATTTTAGATGTGTATGAGTCAAATGATGCTAAGCAAGGTCTAAAAATGTAAAGACTATTTAGCTTTGCTGGCATAGTTTATCTTCAATCGCTTGCTGAGTTCTCAACTCAGCTTGGATTGGTTTTTCAAGCAAAGTGATGGAACAAAAAGAATGATGAATGAGATATGTACGCTATAAAGGCGAGAGCTAAAGTTAGAACTTCAACACCTGGTTTTATCCTAGTTCGGCCCCTAGCCTACCTCTAGTCCCTGGATACCTTCTCTGAGCATTAATCCAATAGTGTTCTTTCCTTACTTAGGCGGAGTAGCCTTTACAGTGGGTACTCTTCACAGAAATTACCTTTCTTTCTAACTACCTCTCAAACTCAATTTAGGTACCATTCTTAAACTGACACTCAGATTTATAAAACAAATTGCAAACTGTATTCAACTTATAAAATATTGAATTCTTTGTAAGGTTAATTCTGAGTGATATTCTCTCTATTACAAATAGATTAAGATAGTGAGTGTTTGCCGATTGCTTTAAGTTGGGAGTATTTGAACAGAGTTTTAAGTCTTTAAGAAATTTGAGGTGATTGACCAAGTTTGAACATCTTCTTCAGTCTTCTATTTATAGTTGAAGCTCTATGAAGTAGCCGTTACAAACTTCTCATCCTAAAAGTTCTTCAATTTCTCTTCTCTTCAAATCTTTAGAATCTTCCCGCTAGGGACAGATTCTAGGACATTTAGAGATAGAGATTTCAAACGTTGATGCACGATAAAATTCCTTGTCAAAAACTCATTTATCTTCAAGCAATATGTTCTGATAGAGAGGCACATGAGATGAAACATGGCATTTTGTCATTAGTTAACTTTCTGACATTTGCAGAGGCACATGGAGACACTAAGAAATGGCGCATGTTAGATGATTCCTTTTATCTTGGACTTTAGTGAGGAATCTCTAAAATTCCGTACTAACACCTTTTGAATGTGAGGATCACATGATTGTTTTCTTTAATTTCAATGCTTTTTAACCTGAAAATCATTAAAGGTATATTCTTTTTCTCATAGAAGACGTTAGTAGCATAGGTGTCATTTTAATGCTCTAAGTGTCAACAGACTTAGCTTTTTAATTAACAAAAAGCTAACTCAACACAACTGAGTACACATCTATTTAAACTATGTAGTACTCAACACAGCTCAGGTTTTCCTACTCTAAGCTATAACTTAATTTATTTTTCCTCAAACAAACTCAAGTACACTTCATTAATTAAGAGTATATTCAATACTCAATTAATTTCACTATCCTAGATAGTTTTTCCAAAATGTTTAAGTATTGTGAAGTACTATTAACTTGGGTTCAACAATATCCCCCATTTTGTATGGATAGTAAACTAGCTAGTAGAATAGATTAATTGAATAAGATAGTTTAAATTTATCGAAATACCTAGAAAGGTGATGTAAGACTTTCGCATACTGAGTGACTTTCCTTAGTCAGCTTGAGCTCCCCCATACTGAGTGAGTCTTCTACAAGCAGCTCAGCTCCCCCATACTTAGAGGATTTTTCTTCATTTTGGGACTTGGTCTTACTTCATCTTTTCTTTAAGGTTGGTCTCTTTGTAGGAGTTCATGCATCATATAATCAACTCACAATAGAAACAAACATATAGCATAGTAATTTGAAGTTAAAAAGATCTTAACTTGGAAGGATAGAACTTGTAATTTTTCATTCATCAAAATACTTAGTCAATACAT
The DNA here is from genome assembly GCA_949673415.1 of Euphorbia schlechtendalii. NCBI lineage: Eukaryota > Viridiplantae > Streptophyta > Magnoliopsida > Malpighiales > Euphorbiaceae > Euphorbia > Euphorbia schlechtendalii. Next base: position 13,989 of record CATIWQ010520469.1, read on the forward strand.
AATTTATGTTATGAACTAAGGTTACAAGCTAAGACCTATACGTGAACTATCTACTACTAGGTACATGGCTTATTTTTGGTTCTTGGAAGAGAAGGATCTAGTCTTGTCTTAATTCCGGTGATGGCTTTGGCTGCTGCTGTTGAGGTTGCTGTTGAGAACTCAGTACGCGATTGAAGATAAACTATGTCAGCAAAGCTGAGCAATTTATACGTTTTTAGACCTTGCTCAGCATCATTTGACTCGGCACGCATCTAAAAATTGAACTAGGTTAAAAAAATTTTATAAGCTAAAAAAGTAATCAAGACCTACATTCACCCCCTGATGCTGTAAAGAAGTCGTTTAAGGTCCAACAATTTTCTTTCGACTATCATTCTAAGAAAATTAAATCAATTATCAATTGATTGTGGGAAACTATTGTTCTCGCTTTCAAGGCCACTGACACGTTGCTTTACCAAGATTTTTGTTTTACACAGGATGTTGGTTCTACTAGGATAAATGGCATCAAAGAGAAAGGTTGTAACAAGAAAACCTACAAAAGAAACAAAATGAAGAAAAACACAAGCAAAAAGGGAAACAAAGGTAAACAGAGCTACTACAATATCAAATCTCAAAAAAATTCAAAAAAAATGCATATATAGTAAGAAATCTTGTACAAGTATACAATTTTTCAAAGCGTAGATGTTGTATGTTATATAACTATTATGAGCACGGGATTTTTACGCCCGACTCGCGAGTTCAATGATGAAGCTGTAATGCTTTTCCCTTGCTAGTTTTTCTCTTTTTACAAGGTCTTGAATTCATCCGAAGGAAGCTTGCTTTGTTCTTTGAGCCCTAACCCTTTTTTAGTCAAATTCAACATAAAAAACACTAGGTAAAGAAGCTAGTGTCAATGTCAGTACCAACGTCGCAATGTTGGTACCGACATCGCAATGTCTGTACCGACATCAACTTTACAAGCAAACCAAAACTCCAATTTCTGCATTTTTAAGTTAACAGACCCATCTTTACCCAATAATTCCAGGTTATCCTCACCTAACAACTTGTCTTTTAAATAATTTCCATCCAAAATTATGCACTAATGGAGGAAATAATGCAAAAACAAAAAAAAAAGTTTAGTGGAGGAAAAAGAGAGAAAGGACAAAAAGGGGTGGGTGAAACTTAGACTTTTTTGGATTGAAGGGAGCCCATAAGGGTTGAATTATTTTGTAAGAAAAGAGGGGGGAAAGGTTGTAGAGAAAGGAGGGAGTTCCAGAAGGAGGAATTGACATTTAGCATTGGGAACACTTCCTCATGGGTTCTTGAGAATACTTAAACAAAACACTAACTTTCACCCCCCCAAAACTTGGGATTTCGGGTTAGTTAAGTTAAATACTTGAGGTTTAGACTTGAATAGAGGGCCTATAACATTTTAATCACTCATTTGGAGGTTACTACACCTTCTGAAACATCCACTTTGGCAAGGAACGGATCCTTTCCAAAGATTTTCTGTAAACAACCAAAACCAACCAAAAAGAAACTAGGAGAGCTTCCCAGAGGACTTCAAGGACCTTGAAGAATGTGGATTCATGAATACAGGGTAAGCCTCTGAGTTCCTAGAGTTTGTGCTTATGTTTATATTCTTTTCTTTTTGAAGTTTCATTTTGTTTTTGGTTTTTTCTATTTTTGCGCACCATTCTGTTTTCTGAAATTTTTAGTATTATTTCGAATCTTTTTGGGTATTTTCTTTACATATACATATTCTACACATATTGAGCTTTCCATAATGATAAATATCATCCAAATCGATCAAGTATAACGAAAGTTATGATTGTTTGAAGTTTTGGATTATCGTTTTTGCTGTTTTCTACTATTTTTTGTGTTTTACTGCAGGTCTGGAAAATCGATATAGTTAATTATATCACCTGATATCGTTAACGATATTCCAATGCTATTCAACGATATTCCAATGCTGTTCAATGATATTCCAATGCTGTTCAATGATATTGGCTCCAGCAGAATGCAGTTTTGCTTTGTTTCGCTCCGTTTCGAACCGTTTAAGCCCGGAATGACCCGCTAAGACCATCCTGAGTTTGGAAATACATCATTGGAGGTAACAAACCTCTGATTTGTAATTATTTAGGATTTATATATGATTTATTATTGTATTAATATTTAAAGTCTGGAGTAGCAACGGAAGCGCTTCGAGACATTCATATCGATATCACCCTTCACAAGGAAGTCGATAACGATGTGAATGACATCGTTACCATTGTTAGCCCAAACGATGACTATATTATGCATGCTTGGGCTAGATTTATCTTTCTAAATATTGTTTTAGGACACCCCCATGAAGGGAATAAAATGTGTTCCCGGATAATAGTCCTCACCACATTGCTATGCGGTCACTTTCACTAATAAAATCGACCAACATACATGTAAATAAAAATGAACCATTTTTCATTTTAACCACTCTAAACCATCGATGTTTTGATTAAGCCACACGGGCTTCGCTAAAATCAAATCAAACATACGTGCCATATCTTGTACTAACCTTTGTGGATGTAGGTTAGATGTATGCCTAGGAATTCATTTTTCCTTCGGGTATTGCAAATATTTTACGGGA
>CATIWQ010520576.1:0-10977 GCA_949673415.1 Euphorbia schlechtendalii
CAATTATCGTTTTAGATAGTTCTTTGTGTTTTCTTTTCCTTTGTTGACACTCTTTTGTATTCTTTTTTTCTTTCTTATTAATAAAAAAGAGGGGCGGGTGTTTTGTAGGCAAGCGTTCGCATCAACCTAGTTGGGACGATCGCCCCGAAATTTTCACCTACCTCAACCTTTTTCCGAAGGTGGAACACAATGTTCCTCCGGAGGTTTTCATTCAAAAAAAAAATTTATTTAGAATTGAAATATTTCAATGACTTTTTTTTATGTGAAGAAGAAGTCATAATGATAGGGTTAATTTCACTAATGTATGTAAACTATATCAATCATCTCAATTTGGTAAATAAATTTTTTTTACCTATTATCATATATAAACTTGTATATGTTTTAGTGTACATATTTTAGCTGACATTTGAGGTTAGCTTATCCATATTTGATCCATTTTAAATAATGATGTGGATCTGCTCCAAATATTATGAATCTATTAAACCATCAATTCACTCTCCACCTAACATGATGGTTGGGCGGGCTGAGTCAAGCTCACACCTGGCTTGGCTTACACTTTAAAATTTCAGATTTGGATTGGACTAACGAGATTATTTCCATGTACGACCCATAAAAATGGGCTAGCTGAGCGCACAAACACCTTAGACAAACTAATATACCATCCTACCCACGATTGCTCATCTCACGGCCTCAATGGTAAATATCTTTTTTGAAATAAAAAATAAAAAAAATCGAATTCTTTCCTTGTACATTTTGCTTGTTCATGTGCTAGCGCTACCAGTGATGGTGCCAACATTGGTTCCTTAGATGGGCAAAATTGTGGCTAAAAAATTTAACTTATGAAATCAATCTCTATTTGCGAATATATTTTTAACATTAAAATACAAATGTTAAAAATTATTGGATTTGATTCTATAACAAATGAAACCAAACAACTTTATTATTTTTACAAATGATATACTATATTATAAAATTGAATGATAAAAAAATATAATTGAATGATAAACCAAACAACTTTATTATTTTTACAAATTATATACTATATTATAAAATTGAATGATAAAAAAATATAATTCATTATTTTTTATTATAATTTTTTTAACCTGCGAAGGAAAATTGTGTCCCTCCATCGGAAAAAGTTTGGGGCGGGTGAAAATTTTGGGGCGAACATCCCAACTAGGTTGATGTGTTTGCTTGCCTACAAAATACCCACTATTTTTATTAATTAAAAAGAAAAGAGAAATACAAAAATGTTAGGCGAAGGAAATAAAAAAAATTGGTCACAACACCGAAAAGCTATTTTATCAAGCTATCTAAATCTATAGCTAACATGACTACTTGCATCATGACACAGTAAGTCTTGGCAGAAAGTTGGTGCTTCTCGCCATTCTGAGCTAGTTTGCGAGATCCTTCCGTGGTTGGCCATCGCTCCGCCACCATGTTGCCTTCTCAGAAGATGTGTGTTACCATGATTTGCATGTCTTTGGTGGTCAAAAGGCGATCGAACCAGGTTGATCTGATGTGCCAAGGAACCCTCTTACTCCTAGATCGAAATAGTTGAACAACGTAAGTGGAATCGCTTTCAATCCAAAGGCAAGTCCAGCCCCTCTCTGCTGCCATTTTTACTACGTGCATGGCCGCTTCAATCCCCGCAACAAAGGAAAAAGCCGACTCCTTGTAAAAAGAAAAACCTAAGATAAAGCTGCCTTGATAATTACGAAAGATACCACCACATCTAGAGGGAACATGTGACCCTTCCATGGAAGCGTCCGTGTTGATTTTTATCCGATTTACCATTGGTCGGGACAATCCCATGGGAATAATTCTAAGAGCTCTTTGCTTCCTAGGAGAAAGACGTAGATTACAAAGTGTTTGAATCTCGGCTCTCGAATTCCAAATATAGCTGAAGCCCAGGCTATTCGTTCTTCGTAGAATTTCCCCAAAGTTGTTGGAGTGATATGTGTATGTTCGATAGCTTCTCTTCAAAAAGCAGAGGTTGCAGGTTCTCCAGATGATCCAAACAGAATTAACAATGGCCAAATTCCAAAGTACTTGGATTTGCGGTCTAAAGCGGAAGGCAAATGCAGCTTGAATCAAATCTGAAATATCATCGTTGTTTCTTTGGGTTCGACCGAATAAGGAGTGAATTACAGTCCAAATTGTTTTAACAAATGGGCAGTGCGCGAAAAGGTGGTTCCTATCTTCATAGTGAGCATTGCAAAGGCAACATTCTGAAATGATGGTAATGCCCTTACGACAAAGGGAATCATGAGTGGAAATGTAGCCTTGGATGACTTTCCAACACATGAGCCAGTGGGACGGAGAGATAGTATGGTGCCAAAATTTATTTGCGAGTTGGCAAACTTGATAGTGCGGTTGTGTCCACTGGTGAAATAGTTTGACGGTGAAAATGCCGCTGCTTGTCGATCTCCAAAAGCAGATGTCTTCAGTTTCTTCGAGTAAATGAATGTCTCCAATTTTTTGTTGTATCGCCGAAAGCTGGATGGGAAGAGCTGTTGCCCATTTTTTGTCAATGATGAAATCAGCCATCATTTCCGTTCTCTTAGCTTTTTCTACTTTGGGAATTTTCATGTGAGTTGCCACCGTGGGAATGATCCATTCCGAATTCCAAATACTCAGCCTAGATTGGGTTTCGATAAACCAAACAATGTTGTCACGAACTTGGTCGAAGACGATTCTAACATCGGTTCCGAATGCTTGAATTAATTAACCAATTGTAAGGCGTATCATTCTTTAAAAGCATCTTTCTATAAATTGCATAGAAGCCTCTCCTAGAAGTGATGATTCCCCAAGCTAACTTTGCAAGCATGGAGTTGTTTGTGTCTACAAATTTTTTGATTCTGAGACCCCCTGCTGCCATCGATTTAATGCAAATCAACCATGACACTATGAGCAATTTTCTTTTGTCGATTCTACCACTCCAAATGAAATTTCTTGTTGCTCATTCAAAATTCTTCAAGAGGGTCGCTGGCCATTTGTAAACCATGAAAGAATGAAGTAAGGAGCTCTCAATAACTGATTTGACGAGAACCAAGCGTCCTGCCATAGGATGAGTTGTACCAATCCATCCTGCAAATCATTGCAGAATTTTGTGATAAATTGGTTATAAAAAGGAGGTCTTTGGTGATCCACGTAATAGAGGTACCCTGAGGTAATTAAATGGTAATTCTCCTTGTTGAATGCCTGTGATAGTCGCATGGTTTCGAGCTCTCACCTCATTGATTGAGGGGCTGAAATAGATGGCTGATTTGCTCTAGTTAACGTGCTGACACAAATTGGTCTTATACATTTTAAAAGCATCGTTGATGACTTTCAAGTTGGAGATGGAGGCTTTGCAAAATAAGATGATGTCGTCCGCATATAACATGTGCGAGGGGAAGAGAGTGTCCGTCGTGTAAGTCATATGTTGGATGGAGCCCAAATTCACTAATGACAATAATAAACGTCTCAAGAAGTCCTCTGCCAAGCAAAATAGTAAGGGGGAAGTGAATCTCCTTGTCGAACGCCTCTAGAATAACTGAAGTATCCCCGTTGACACAAAGGTGTGAGGATGGAAATTCTAGCCGAGTGCAAGATGCTCTTGATCCCCTTAATGAAAATCTGAGAAATCGAAGGCCTTAAGAACCGATAAGAGGAAGTTAAAATCAAGTGTATTGAAGGCCTTATGAATGTCAATTTTCATTGCAAGGTTTTCTCGAAGCTCTTTTAGCTCATGACATTAACGCCTTCCGAGGCTATAGCAATACTTTCATGGATAAGTCTATTTTTCACAAAGCCAAATTGGTTGTCCAAGATATTACCACCCACGAGGTTGCCTAAACGATTAGCAAAATCTTTGTTATGACTTTGAAGATAAAATTGCTCATCATGATCGGTCGATAATCTTCTTCTTTGTCAGCTCCATCCTTCTTAGGTATTAAAATCATGAGGCTAGAATTGAGTTCCGGCAACATGAAACCAGAAGCAAAGAAGTCCCAGACCACTTTACAAACATCCACCCCAACAATGTACTAGAACTCTTGGAAGAAAGTACCCTTGAAGCCATCTGGGCCAAGAGCGCTACGCGGGTCCATGGTAAAAATTATCTCTTTAATTTGGTCCACACTAGGTTGTCCCGTCAAAAGGTGGTTGTCCTCATCAGTTACCCACCTCTTAATAAGAGAATGGATCAATTGAGGGTTCATCGTGGCAGCCTTGTTGGCGTGAACCAAACTATCGTAGTAGTCGATCATGTGTGCTGAAATTTCCTCCACATTTGTAGTCATGATACCATTAATCATGAGGGATTTAATAATCTTCGATGATGATCATCGAATATTGGCAACCCGGTGGAAGAAATTTGTGTTTTTATCCCCTCTTTGAGCCATTTTATCCCTTTTTATTATAATTTACATATTAGCAATAATATTATAACTATATTTATTATAGAGACAAATTAGTTAGGAAAATATAACTATAATTGAAAAATGCATTAAATATAGTTAGCATTTTTGCAGGGGTATCATAGACTTTCTTGGGGGTTCTATTGTTAGAAATCCCTATGTTTAATGGAGTCTTCTATCGACTAGGCTGGCAGTTGCTTCTCCATGCCCACCCCCAGCTCCGCTCCTGAGCACTACGATTCCCGTGATTCACTCTGACGATTGATGCTACTGCCTATTACTACTTGTTTCTTGATCATACGGTTGAATTTAAAATTTTGTTAACACTATGTTAGACGGTCAAGTCGAATCTCTGTTGTAGAGGTACTTCGAAAGTTGTGAGAGGTCTCAATAAAGAATGTTGGAAAATAAATGGTGAAGATACAAATAAACAAAAAATGTCTTTGATCCTAATTTGAATCTCTCAAATATGGAGGTGCTAACCAAATTAAGAAGTCTGTCTTATGGAGTTTCTAGATCCAACCTTCAACCAAAACATAAACATAATCAATAGAATATATGTAAAAATACAAATAATATGAATAGTAAAACAAGTTTAAGAAACTTAAACACCCGAAAAGTTGAGTCGGGGTAAGCACAGTCCATAAAGGATACTTGGTAGTTCCTCGCAAGATTAAACAACTTCTTCATTGTCAATTGGAAAGTGGTAACAGGAACATAAATGCAATATCATATCCAAAATAAGAGAAAGATAAGGGTCAAAAGGATTTTCTCTTGGTTCTTAACCAACCATGGAACCATTTGGAACTCATTCATAGAAAAGAATACTTTGTCCAACTTGAATCTTAGTCTGCGATTAGCGAAGGCACCCAGCATCATTCTAGTTAATTGGAAGTCTTTACCAGTAGGTTAGGTACAGGTAAGCACAAATTCAAGCTTGCTAGGGAGTCCAGGGCCTTCTGGTTATGGCGGAATTTTACACAACAACAAAGGTTTGGCACTATATTATTTTCTTTTCAATGGAGTCATCCTTTGTATACGGTTGAGTTGAAGGTGGAAATCTTTGCAATAAACATGGCTGTTGATAGAGGATGGAAGCATCTATTGTTGGAGAGCGATTCTACATATGTGGTTTATCTCCTTTGTTCGCGTGGTGAACAGGTACCATGGTGCTTGAGGACTTCTTAGAGAGCATATTTGACGGCTTTAAACAACATGAGTTTATTATCTCTCATATCTTCACGGAAGGAAATAGATTAGCGGATGCGTTGGCTGCTGGCTGCACATGGTAGAATCATACAACGAGATTGCAGTTGGAACTTAGTTCCACTATTTTGTTTACAGTTTTATGCACATGACTTGAGTGGCCAAAGCTTGTTTCTGTTCACATAGTTTTTTCCTTTCATGTTTCATTAACTTTTTTTTGCTTCTTTTTCTTTTAACAATTACAGGTGTTTGGGCTTTCTTCGTTTGGGTGACATCCCTTGAAGTAGCCTAGACCTCAATTTCATTCAAAAAATGATATAAGCCACAAAAAATTGGTATCTTATATTCCAAAAAAGTTCTCACAAAAAATAGCCCTTTATGGTGCTATAAAAATGTTCTGTTGGAAATACTTGGTCCGTTCGTGAGCGGGTCAATCGGTTCAAATGATCCATTCCAGTTTAGTTATTTGGACTCAATTTAAATGTTATAGAATTTTAGGGAATTAATTGCAAATAATTAAGAGTTGGCCCACGATGCCTAGCTTTTGTAGAGATATTTATTTTCGTGATTTGAGTGGACGAAGCATGTTTCGTTTCACTTAGTTTTAGATAGTTTTTCTTTCATTTCTTTCGAACCTTTCATGTATTTTTCTTGTTTCTTTTTTAATAATATTTAGGTTTGGGTTTTGTTTTGGTTAATGGGGGTGCCATCCTAGTTGGGATGTCCATCCAAAACAATCCCATTCTCCAACTTTTAACAAAAAATGTGCCGAGACTCTTTGAACAGTGTGAATCATTCTCGTGCTAGGGAAATCATTCTCTCTAGACAGATATATGCCGAGCCTCTTTCTACTCAACAAAGAAAACAATGTTCGAGTTATGCTGTATTAGGTACTTTTTGTTGCCAACTATCTGTCTTAATTAATAAAAGATGCATTGGCTATTATTTAGCTATTCTTTTATCTAACTGTTGCCTACTAATTTGTTTGCACTTTGCAATTATGCCTAATTCATTTACTAAGTATGTGTTCTGCTTATTTAGGATTTAGTTAAGTTTGTTTAGATTGTACTTGGATCAGCTGTTGTAGTATACGGATCGGGTTTACTATTTGTGTCATTAAAATATAATTTCAAATTTGTTTGTATTGTACCAAAGTAGAATCACACGTTTCACGAATTGGAAATACTTTAACATTTGTAAAACAAATGTGTTAAAAGATGGAAAACAAATTTCCTTTGATATTTGGTATGTTGAGCACCAATTAATCATTGTCAGTGACTAGAGATCAACTCTTAATTTTTTCACGGAAAATGAGTCATTCTGAATTGAATTTTAGTATCAATGACTAGAGATCAACTCTTAAGTTGTTTATTTCGAATCTGTTGTTATTGTTCTTTCTTGCATCAGTACAATTACTTATGGAACAAGTGAAACTTCAATTTTTTTCTTAATAAAGTGCCATTTGAGAGTTATTCTGTGAAATCTAGAAAAGTGATCCATAATTGTGGCTGTGCTAGACTTATTTAGGTTATTGAATTTTTTTGTAGGTAAATTCCTTTCTGTTATCATTTGACCTCGAGGGTGTTTCTCTTAGCTTGTGCTAATTGACTTTTCGACTAGGACTATGAAGGCGGTGTTGAAGGTTTTAACCTTAAACCAACAAAGAAGAAATTCACAGGTTAACTTTTCAGAATATCAGATATTCCTAAAGAAATTCGCAAGCCCCACTTGTTGGAAAATAAGATTTTCCCAAGGAATTCTCAAGTTAAAACTTGAGGGTTGATAAACTAAAATTGAGAGAAAACTCAAAGTTCAATATTATTGATTGTTTGAAGATTGAAAGTTCTATGATTACAAATAAAAATAAAGTCTCTTTTTATAGACTCAAAACTAACCTTGATTCTAATGTGATAAGTAAAGTAAAATAATAACATACTAGTAAATAAATCATAATACAAATACTGGGAAGTCCTCGTGTTGCACCCCTAAACTTCCTGTCCCTAATCTTATTAAAAAAAATCATAAAACAAATCCTTTTTGGATTAAAAATAAAGACTAATAAAATAAATAAAAGATTAATGAATAGTTATCAAGATGTAGACTCCTTGTTTGAAAAGATGTCCCCATCATTCTCCCCTTCTTTAAGAGAGTTGGATACCAAAGATTTTTCAAGATAGGGCAAAGGTGCATCTTCCTTGTAGAGAGAAAAGTTTTGAAATTCTTTAATCACCCCTTTCACTTTAGTTGTTACTTCAACAATCCTTCGAGATGGTTTAAGAAGAGTGCTCTTATTGCTACAAACAGCAATTGTACTTGTTGAGTAGTCCAAATGGTTGTTTACTTGTTTAGACGTCCAAATAGATTTCAACGGTATCAAAAACATACTTTACCTTGTTTTCGGTGAAAGAGCATGTATTCTTCCTTCCGAAATGTATCACATCATTATCAAATTTCCAAAGTCTCCCTAGCAAAATGTTTCATGCATCCATCTCCACAATATCATAATAGATTCCACCTTCATATTTTTCCAAGTGTGATTGGCACACAACATATTTGTATTACCTTCAACTCTCCCACATTCTTTATCCACCCTATGCCATAAGGTTCCGGGTGTGCTTCACGAATCAATCCCAACTTCTTCATTGCTTGTTGATTGATGATATTCTCTTGGCTTCCACTATCAAAAATCAAACTACACTTTTCTCCTTGCACAAGACACACTATTTAGAAGAGTCGGTTATGTTGGCCGTGGTTTATTTTGTTAGTCATTAGCAACCTTACCATAAACATTGTAACCCTTAGTTACATCTCCTCCTTCAAGAGGCTCACAATAAACCTCCTCAACATCTTCTTTCGAGTCCTCCTTCCCTTCTTCATATCTCTCAATAATATGAACAACTTTCCTCTTTTGACACTCATTTAACCGATGACCAAGCTCATTGCATCAAAAACATTAAAAAGGAGCCAGTTTAGCATAAAGATTTCTAGGTTTAGCCTGAGTTGATTTCAGGGTGACAACTTGCCTCCTTGATTCTCCAATTGGTGCTTTCCCCAGAGTAGGCTTGCTCGCCACATGGTCTCCTCTTTCAGGCGGTCTCTGATAGTTCTTGGTGGAATTGAACTCTCATCCTTGCCGATGATAATCTCTAGGACGAATCTAATCCATCTCAACTTTGAGCGCTAGATTCCGGACATCTTGAACAGTTAATATCAATACACCATATATGGGCTCTGCTAACTAATTATCAAAGTGTTGGCATTAAAGTGTTACCATTTTAATATAGCAAATTGACTTGAGCTAACACTTGTTCGTTAATGTTAATAAAAGCCTACCAATAATAACACATTTGTTACAATTATCAACATGTTGGTAAAAAAGTGATAAAATTAAACATTAAGGAGGCGGGAATGTCAGCGCCAAAAATTTTGGTGCACAGTGAACAAATAAAATAAAATAAATTAAATTAAGCGAAAAAAATTATGAAGTAGATTTTAGACCAGAGTTTTTAGAACAGAGTTTCTGAGTTGACTCAACTGCTTATTTTTCTTTTCTCCCCTCTTTCTGGAGATTGGAATTCAAAATCTTCAACCTAAAATGGCTTCGTAGCTATGGGAATCACTCAAGTTTGCTATCACCATCTACACTGGCCTTTCTTCGGTGACCTTCTTTACTGTTGTAGCTTTGGATTTAGCTACTTATTATTTCATATCTGAGTTATTTGGATCATCTTTTGATAATCATCCTAGGCCTAGAAGCGTAGAGGAGCAGATGCAACCTCTTCCTCCTCCTGTTTAGCTTATTGAGGTTTCTAAAGAAGAACTTAAGCAATATGATGGTAATGATCGTAAGAGGCCTTTGCTCATGGTTATTAAGGGTCAGATCTATGATGTCTCTCAAAGCAGGTATAATTTCTTAGTCCTTTTGGTTTTTGGATTTGATTTTGTCGATTAACTTTCTTTTTCGCTTTTCCGGTTATTGAATTCGTTGAAATTAATTATTGGTTTTGAATATTAGGGATTTCTTTTTCTCGAACCTTGTTTCTTCTCTTTCATTTTATGTTAATTGCAGCCAATGTATGGCGTAAGGATTTTTAAATCGCTTTCTACTGAAATTTGCTCTCCGGCATTCCCTTCATTCCTTGCTTTTTGCATTTTTGCAGCATATTTCGTTGTTCTTATATTGCTTATAATTTGTTGGACCATTACATCTGATGCTTTACATTGATTTACTGCTATTTTTATTTTGATCTTTTTATCCAAAATTTGTAAAGAAATCTTGTTAATGTTGTCTTTTTAGTCTAACTTCTATTTAATTTCTTTTATTGGATTTCACAAAGTGATAGTTTTGGTGAGATCAGAAATAAATGATTAAAGTGAAATGTGATAGATATCCGTGTATTATGAGGAGTTTAACTCCAAATGTAATTAGTATTAGTCTCCTACTATAATTAGAATTCTATGTATGGTTTGTTTCTATTATTGTAATTTATGTATATATATATACAACAGCACCACACGGATTGTGTGTGTGTGTGACAATTCTCAAATCCCTAGCTTAATCTTTCATGGTAATCAAAGGCGTATAAGGCACCACTGCCGCCAGAATTTATTAGCTTTCTGTCACTGTTCTTTGTCGCTGAATCCTTTGTTTTCCTACTGCTATTCTTCGTGCTTCTTGCTGTCTTGCTTTATCTTCAAAATATTTCATCTACAGCAGCAATTATTGAGTCTTCTTTGTCTTTTGCAACAAGCCTTTTTTTCCGATCAATTCTCTTCATCGTTCTTCCCTTGATTTCGTTTCTCTTTATCATGTCTTTGTCAGCTATAACCGAGGCAGCCATCCAGACAGCTGTTTCTTCTCCTTCGATCTCGAACCAATTACCGATCAAATTGGAGTCCGGTAATTATGTTATTTGGAAGACATTAATTCTTCCTATGCTAGTAGGATGCGATTTAGTCAAGTTTGTTGATGGTACTAGCGCAATTCCCCCTGAAGTCTTGTCCGAAAATACACCCAACCCAGCATATCTCACTTGGAAAAGGCAAGATCAAGAAGTGTTGAGCTGGATACTTAATTCAATTTCACCAGCAATTCTACCTCAGGTTGTAGGGGTACAGTCGGCTCGCGAAGCCTGGACAAAATTGGAATGCACATATGCATCTAGGTCTCGTGCTCAGGTTTGGGATCTCAAACAGCAACTGCACTCGCTTAAGAAAGGTACAGAATCGATCTCGACTTATATGCAATGTGCAAAGTTAATTGTTGATAGATTAATCTCTCTTCAATACAATGTCTCCGATGAGGATCTTGTGGATGCTATCTTGGATGGTTTGAGTGGTCCAAATAGCGCATATCGTGAATTTTGTA
>CATIWQ010520630.1:0-17735 GCA_949673415.1 Euphorbia schlechtendalii
TTGTAACTTCACCGATCTTCGACAGCTTCGATCCTAAGCCAAATCTTTGAGTTCCACGCATCTTTTTGCACCTTTTTCACTCTTTTTTCATAGAATTCCACTTTAGCTCATTTTACTCCCAAGATTTACCTAGTATCTGCATTTGCGTAAAAAACAACTACATACCACGTGAAATCTTTTATATGAAGTATAAAAATGACTAAAACTATAGTGTTTATTGTATAAAATTTATATGATAATAATTATAATTATACACTTATCAGAATCAAAGTGCCCTCTTTGTTCGGCCATAGAAACCTTAGAGTACTCGTTATTTTTTACAAGGAGAGCTGGTCCATTTGGTGTAGTGCTCTAATTTGGATTGGAATTTAAGCCCCCATCCTAGGAAACGCATATGATTTTCTTTTCCTTTGTAGATCCTTGTTTTCGAATGGAGCTAAGAGAGAGTTTGCAATGGCACTATGGTTCCCAATCGCATTGAGCATTTGGAAGAGAAAGAATGAATTCAATTTAGAAGGTGTTCTTGATCGTGAAGATTTGTTTATTGCAAATGTATACTATTGTTGGTTTTATTTCAAGATTAGGAAGAAAGTATTTTCTTTTTCAGCTTCGGATTTTTTAATTTATCTGTCTTTACTTTATAATTAAACCTTGTAAATATTTGGGCATTTCACATTTTGTCACGTGCTCTTCTTAATAAAAAGAGGAGTGGGTGTTTTGTAGGCAAGCGAACGCATCAACCTAGTTGGGATGTTCACCCTGAAATTTTCACCCATTCTAACCTTTTTTCGATGGAGGGACACATTATACCTCAGGAGGTTTTCAAAAAAAATATTGCAAATCTTCAAAATTCTATGATGAACCCTAATTCCTTAAAATTTAAATGCAACGATAAAACTCAATAATAATCAATCAACTAAAAGCAAAATCTTATCCTGATACCAATTAAAAAAACTTTTAAACTATAATTAGGAAATATCCGAGGATCAACGTTCTTTGAATCGATTGATAAAATAGTAAACAATAAACAATAAGCAGAGGCGTAACTTAATTTAGAATAATCAATAACATAAAGAACAAATGTTCTTTCACCTCTACTTTTAGCAATTGACCTCTTTTTGATAAGAGTTATACATATTGGAATGAATTGAATAACAAAAGCCATAAGCCATTTTCACAAATTGAATGGAGAAAAAAGATGAAACAACTTCATTGAATCAACACCTTATTTAATATATATCTAAAAGATTAGCCTTGGAATGTGGTTCCACAAGCTAATCCTTCAACTGAGTTTACCTCTTTAAACTACTCTTTGTGGTTGTTGAAGGTTCCTACAAAACAAAATCGATTACTATGAGGGATTAGTCATGTGAATAGTTTACCCTCTCCGATGCTTAAGATAGATAGAATTTAAAAATGAGGTGAGTTTTGAGTGCTAATAATAATATACATTTGAATGGTGACACAAGAGGGCCTTTTATAGACTTTTATTCACTCTAATTTGGTTAGGAGAGGGAGTTATATCCAAAATAGAATTCTTTCCTAAATAGATAATAATTATCCTCTCATTAGATAGGATTTGTTTATGTACAATGAGCATCCTAATTAGGACAAACATCCTTTTTCGGAGAAAGCTTTAGAAAGTAGAATTTCTGTTAGATTCTACTCCTTAGCTAAAGGGATCTTCCAAGAGGACAAACCGAATTAGCTTGATATCCGCATGGCCTTAACCTAGTGCTAAGATAAGGTTAGACTTAGTCATCTTGGCATATTGAGGTGGCTTGATCCGCCTAGTTTCCTAAGCTATGATGGACACTTATTTAGTGATATTTTACTAAGTTATCAAAATTCCCCCCATAAGTGATGTGAAGTTTCTTTAGGACTAGAGCCTATTGGATCTACCTGGATCAAGTAGTTTCTTTGTTAGGTGAAATGTCACGAAGCGTCTAGGGTTTGCTTCTAGGGTTTTTGAGTGCGTGTTTTGAGCTCCAATTTTAACTTTTTGTAACTTTTCTAATTTTAAATACTTGGCCTATATTGAGCCACATGTCTTATTGAGAGAGTGTTTTCTTTTCAATTTTCATCTTAATCCCTATTTAAGGATTTCTCTTTCCCTCTCTTTTACTTTTAATCTCTTTGAAACTTTCTCAAATTTTCCAGTGATATCTTCTACTCTCCCCAAGCTCTTTCATCCTCTGGTGAATCAAGGCTTCCTTTCTTAGTTACCTTCCTTTTCTCATATCAAGTAAGTTTATTAACTCTTCTATGATCTTTTTTCTACTTTGTTGCATTCAATTTTTATCTATTGCTTTTCATCCCCGCTTACATTTTTGTAAAACGCTTAAGACGGTTCATCTTCAGGTTCGATTATACGTTAATTTCCATTTTCACCATTGTTTTCAAATCCCCTTATTTTGGTTTTGCACTATTCATGTTTTGGGTCCCTTCTTTGAAAATTTTCTAAAAATCTTTCCATATAAAATTACCCATATTTTCATTGTTTAATTTATGTAGTCGATGTAGACAATTTAAATGTTGTTTGTGCCACCTCATAGTGACTGTAGATGTTTTAGTATCTATTTTAACCACCTACGACGTTAATATGTAGTGAGGTCAAACTTGTCATCCATAACTATTAGTAATATCGATAAGGAATTTGATGACATGAACGAGTGATATTGGTGGTTCTTTGAGCAACCTTTAAGCATAGATCATACTGGTCTTGTCTCTCCCTTTAGGATAACCTATCTGCTTGAAGAGAACATGGTAGATATGAATTTAACAAATGAATGAGTGGATAGTTCTCTGGCCACCTCTATTGGTTAATTAAGGCAGTAATTGAACATGCGAACTTGCATGGTGGAATTTCAAAAATTAGGATTAACCCTAAAGATCTCCTAAGCATGGCATGATTGATATAATCTAAATTGAAATGTTCTATGGATGATTATTGATAAGTGTATAATTACACTTATTATCATGATATTTTTACTTATAAAACGATATGGTTTAGAGTCATTTTATACTTCATATAAAAGATTTCAAGTGGTATGTAGTTGTTTTTTATGCAAGTGCAGAAACTAGGTAAATCTTGGGAGTAAAATGATCAAAGATGGGATTCTATGTAAAAAGAGTGAAAAAGAAGCAAAAAGATGCGTGGAACACAAGGAATTGGCTTACGATCAAAGTTGTTAAAGATCGGCAAAGTTCCAAAGAGAAATCATGAAGAAAAACACATGTCATGATAGTGACACCCATTCGTGGTCATGACTTGTCATTCTTCACAAATAGAAATTTATAAACCTATGTTCATGATCATGACATGTGAGTCATGCTCAAGACTTGTGATGGTTTTTGGATAAATATTCTCAACTACCAACCACCGAATAAAAATGATAAACCGGTATCAACCGCCATCAACTGTCAGAGGAAAAGACACCTTTGGAAGCATTCCAATCACAAAAATGTGCCTTTCCATTATAGATGAGGATGAAACCTTGCATCCAATCACGTTGAAGTGACGCAACCCTTCACCAATGGACATGACTCTTCATTTGGATAGACGCTAACCCTTTGCACTTTATAAATAAGGTTCAAATCAACCATTTTCGTGAGATGGCATATATGGGCTATGAAGAAAACATGTATGCATAGATAGAGAGTGAAAATTGAATAGATTTTACTATGTTCAAAGTGTTAGTGAGAAAAATGTATAAGTGATTTGATTGTTATTTCGATCACTAGATTTCTCCACAAATTTGAGCAATTGTTGTATGAGTGTAGTTGCAAAGCACTTATCAATAAAATTTTTTGTTCTTCAATATTCATTTATTCGATATTCACAAAGAAGAGTATCCTAGCAGAGATTTTGTATGAGTCAAAACCGAATTCAAAGTAGACGCAGGAATTGCGGGAATTGACGACTCCCATTAAAAGAGTGGATACGGTTTGATCAACTTTAGCTTTCACTAGCATACCTTACAACTTTACTTTGTTTTCTACTTATGCTTTCTATTTCAAAGTTTATGATATGTCTATATGTCATATCAAGTATTTCATCTTGCATCTCTTATATTAATCAAGTTATATGCTTTCAAGTTAACTTTAAGAGTGATTTCAGGGTTAACAAGATTGTGTATGATCATTGGATTTGTGATTATAATGCTGTTTACTGAGCCAAAATTTTTGGAGTGGTAACTTGCTAAATATGGCTATGGGAGAGTGACCCGTACTAAGCATACTATTATTGGTATCTACGATTTTATAAGTGTCATAATTCGTTTACCCTAGATTTAGAAACTTCATTTCATGTGTTGCTTTGCGGTGAATTATTGAATATTTGGGCATCTAGAACCGTGTTTGTTAAAGTTATCTAATGTATGAAATATTCTTGATAATTTTGCATGTTTTTCTTTACTCTACTTGTTCTTAGGGAATATCTATATAGTTTACATCTTCTCTAATCTGTTCATGCATGTATCTATTCGTTAGTCCACCATTTCAAAACCCTGAACTTATTTTTATTTCTTTTGTTCCATAACTTTAGTTGGTCCTTAGAATTGAATTCCTTCCCTGTGGGATTGATATCTTTTAAAACTACATCGCAGCTATATACTTGCAGTTATCATCATTTTTCTATTTGATAAGCGGTACTGACAACACCTGTTCAATTTAGAACTTTTATATTATTAGTAAAACAATGGTGAACAAATTTTTGGCACCGTTACCAGGGATAAGCCTTTTGGAACGAGTATAGCCAAAATCTTATGAATATTTATAGGTATATAAAACTTAATAAAAAACCAAGCAACTAAGATTAGAGCATTTCCAGTCGATGCATGTCTTTCCTTTGGTGTGGCGCTCCCTTAGAACAATTGGACAACACTTTGTTAGCACAAGCCTCCAAACTAGGATAGCCTCTATGATTAGTCCACACGGATCACAACCGACCAAAACCTCACATCGAGGAAGAACTCGTTAGCTAACAAGCAGATGCTAAATCTCTTGTAGACTAACCCAAAAAAATAACAAAGAAGGCACTTTCCAAAATAGAAATAAGCTTTCAAAAGAATTCTTTCAAAAGTAGAGAAACTCGTAGAGGATCTCGCAAAAACTCACAAAGAAAAGAAGTCAAAACTCAAAATGAAAGGCTAATCCGAAGTGAATAGAAAGGAGGGGAGGAGGAGGCTATTTATAGCCTAAGGGGGAGAAAAAATGCTCCCCAAAAGCTGATGTACCAATCCCATGTTGGCTATGCGAGCTCATGCGGACTGCTCCCCGAGATTCTCGTGAAGCAGCTTGCCGCTCAAGGAAAGCCCCATGCATAGGCTTACCTAGGCTACGTGGCTATAGCACAAACTTGCCAGATTTCTCCCAAGCTAGCTAGTGGCAATCCATGCGGGCCTCGACAAGCACTTCCAGTGCTTACAAGGCCTACTTGCGAGCTTTCTCGCAAGCACTACCAAGTAGCGCTCTTGCAAACCCGTGAGCGCTTCTAGGTTCGCGTAGGCTTACCTACGGACTCTTATGAGATTTATCACAAGATCCACTCGCGGCACTCTTGCAAGATTTATCGCAAAATCCACTCATGGCACACTGGTTCAGTTTTTCATCTTTCTTTCCTCACATTTTGGTCTAACCAAATTTGGTCCATCAAAATTAAGTTTGACTCTCCCTTTTATTCTCTATATAAACCTCGTTTATAAGTTCTTTATTTAGTCCGGTAGAGACCTAATGTGTGTGACCTCATAGGATCCCGAAGTATAGAGCCGTTATAGGTTAACCTAAACTTAGCTTCCAATCCAGGAACCTTTAGGCTCAGTGTTCCAGATCGACGTGGAACCCTATAACTCTAGATGATCAAATGGGCTTTCTAGCAAAGGCATATGATCCCCCTATACTTGGAATATCACATGCTTGTGATTTGATCCGGTTTTGTAGTAATAACAAGTAAAATACACTTCTTCCATCAAGTTAAGTACCATCCAATTTATTAAGCTCGGATTAAGTGTTAGCTCATGTAATAGCCGTGGCTATCCTGGAATTAAACTTGTTCACAAAGAACACCACTCGTCATAATGTATCAAGATTGACTAGAAACACATTCTATCAATCTTATACTCTGATCAGAGTTTAGGAGTGTGATACTGCAACAAGAAGCCTTGAGGTATAACTCCCATTATATCACTATATCAGGAGCAATGGATCCCATCTTGACTACTCGGCTTACCTACGAGTGATCATCACTAGACCCATAATCACTCATATCATTCTGATCACCAGTGTATGAATAAGTATGACCCAAAGTATAGCAACTCCCATACATGGTAACCTGTATCTCAGGTCAAAAAATATTTGTACTGCAATTGCAATAAGACATGACACCAACACATGGATATAGTTATTTCCAAGTATCGATTCTAATGTATTACCCAAATACATTCATATTTTAACTCAAAGTACCACCTTCAGCTCATTAGAATGGATGCTTGGATCAAATCCAAGGAGTAAGCCTGCACATGTTAGCTTGTCTAGTTCATTGATGTCTAATCTCAATGAAACTATGACTAGGGATATTTAAGCTATTCATAGTAACACGTGTGTCCAATTCTCACACCACATAGCTCTCACTATGTCCTCGCCTATTCACACTATGAATAGTAATAGACTTTATCTTATCAATGAACATATACATATAAATAATAGCATATATATATATATATATATATAATATCAATGAGATACACAATTTAGAAATAGTCATCGATAAATAACAAGGATGCCTTATTATTGATAATAATAATCTAAAACTGTTTGTACATTATGAACTAATAAAGATATATCATCCTAATTTCCTCTAGGGAATACATCATGTCAAACAAACTCCCACTTGCACTAGAGCCAATTACCCATGTGCTTCATGCCATACTCGTTAACATGCTGGTCATGCTTAACCTGATTCAATGGCTTTGTTAGCCCATTCGCTAGATTTTGATTCATAGGGATGTATTCTAATATTATATCCTGTCAAGCTAGTATCTCTTAAATGAGATGGTATTTTCTGAGTACGTGTCCATTTCTTTGACGAGATTGTGGTTCCTTTGCTTGAGCAATAGCCCTATTATTATCACAATAGACCACTATTGGATTTATAATGCTGGACACCACACTAAGTTCACCAATAAATCCCTTAAGCCAAAAAATTTTCTTAGCTACTTGAGAAAGAGCTATATAGTCAAACTCAGTGGTTGAAACAGTAGTCGTATCCTATTTGAAACTCTTCCAAACATTTGACCCTCCATTTAACATAAACACATAACGTGACTAGGACTTGTAATTATCCTTTTAAGATTGAAAACTCATGTCAATGTATCCCTTAATAGAGAGATTACCTTCTCCTTAGACCAAAAGCATATCCTTAGTCCTTCATAAGTACTTGATGATAGTTTTAACGGTCATCCAATGCTTCTCACCTGGATCATATTCAAATCTACTTAGGATGCTCAATGCATGTGAGACATCTAGCTATGTACATACCATAGGATATATGATGGATCCTATCACTGAGGCATAGGATATTCCATTCATGCGCGGTCTCTCCTCTTTTGTTCTCGGACAGTTAGATTTAGAAAGGATAATCTTGTATGACATTGGAAGATAACCCTTTCTTGACTGCTCAAGGTTAAATCTAGCCAAAACCTTATCTATTTATGTACTTTCAGAAAGACCTAGTAGCCTTCTAGATCTATCACGGTAGATCTTTATACCAAGTATAAAAGCTGCTTCTCCAAGATCTTTCATTGAGAACTTCTTTGATAACCATGACTTAACTATCTGAAGAAAAGTAACATCGTTGCTATTAATAATATATCATCAACATATAATACAAGGAAAATGATCACACTCCCACTACCCTTCGTATATATAGAGGGCTTATTAGTATTTGACACAAAACCAATTTCTCGGATTGTCTCGTCAAATCTAATAATCAAACTCCTTGATGGTTGCTTAAATCTATAAATGGACCTTTAAAACTTGCATACTATCGAGCAATCTGTTCACCACTTTTCTACTGATAATATAAAAGTTCTAAATATGAACAGGTGTTGTCAGTAGCGCTTATCAAATAGAAAAGTGGTGATAACTGCAAGTATACATTTGTGATGTAGTTTTAAAAGATACCGATCCCACAGGGAAGGAATACGGTTCTAAGGATCAACTAGAGTTACAAAACAAAAGAAAATAAAATGAGTTGAAGGTTTTGAATGGTAGATTGATGAATGGACAGATGCATGAACAGATAAGAGAAGATGCAAAGCATATAGATATTCCATAAGAACAAGTATAGAGGAGTAAAATATGCAAAATAATCAAGAATGTTTTATGCACTAGATAACTTCAACAAACCCGATTATAGATGCCCAAATATCTTATAATTCTCCACAGAGCAACACATGAAATGACTTTTCTAAATCTAGGGTAAATGAATTATGACACTTATAAAAACCTGGACAACAATAATAATATGCTTAGGATGAGTCGCTCTCACATAGCCATATTTAGCAAGTTACCACTCCAAAAATGTTGGCTCACTAAACAGTGTTATAATCACAAAGCCAGAAATTATACATAATCTTGTTAACACTAAAACTATTCTTAAAGTCAACTTCAAAGCATATAACTTCATTAATATAAGTGATGCAAGACGAAATACTCGTTATGACACATAGACATATCATAAACTTCAAATTAGAAAGAATAAGTAGAAAACAAAGCAAAGTTGTAAGGTATGCAAGTGAAAGATAAAGTTGATCAAACCGTATCCACTCTTTAATGGGTGTCGTCCATTCCTGCAATTCCTACATCTAATTTGAAATCGATCTCGACTAGTACAGAACCTCTGTTAAGTTACTATTCCTTGTGAATATTGAACAAATGAATGTTGAAGAATAGAAACTTTTATTGATAAGTGCTTTGCAATTACACTCATACAACAATCGCTCGAATTTGTGGAGAAATCTAGTGATTGAAATAAGAATCAAATCACTTATACATTTTTCTCTCTAACACTTTGAACTTAGCAAAATCTATATAACTTTCACTCTCTATCTATCATATATCATGCCATACATGTCATCTCACACCATCTGCATGAAATGTTTGATATGAACCTCTATTTATAGAGTGTGAAAGGTTGCGTTTATCTAAATGAATAGTCATGTCCATTGGTGAAGGGTTGCATCATCTTCAATGTGATTGGATGCAAGATTTCATCCTTATCTTCAATGGATAGGTACCTTTTCATGGTTGCATTATCTCTAAAAGGTGTCTCTTCACTTGATTGTTGATGGCGGTTGATCGTTCTTATCCGTTGGTTGGAAGTTGAGAAGAGTTGATCAAACCCGTTACGATTCACGAGCGTGACATACATTTCATGATCGGGAATGTAAGTTGGTAACTGATTATTTATGAAGAATGATAAGTCACGATCGCAATAGATAGTCATGAGCGTGATTTGGCCAATCGCAAGTAGGAATCGCGATTGTGACATGGTCATGACTTATGCTTTTCTTCATGATTCTTCTTTGTAGCATTACCAATCTTTGACAACTTCGATCCTAAGCCAATTCCTTGCATTCCACATCTTTTTCCACCTTTTTCACTTTTTTTGCATAGAATTCCATCTTTGATCAGTTCACTCCCAACATTTACCTAGTTTCTACACTTGCATAAAAAACAACTACATACCACGTGTATATGAAGTATAAAATGACTCTAAACCACATCATTTTATGAGTAAAAATATCAAGATAATAAGTGTAATCATACACTTATCACAATCTTGGGATGTAAATTGGATTGTATCATATATACATCCTGATCTAGGTTCTCGTTGAGGAACGCAGATTTTGTTTGACATGATGTATGCCCTAGAGGTAATTAGGGCAATATATCTTAATTAGTTATAATGTACAAATAGATTCAGTTTATTATTAATAATAATAGTGGCATACTTGTTATTTGTCACTGCTTTTGTTTAATATATATATCTCATAGGTATCATATATATGTGGTGTTATATATGTGCATTGATAAGACAAAGTCCATGTCTACTTCATAGCGTAAAAGTGCGAGGGCATAATGATGGTTAATTAAGACAGTTATTGAACATGTAACATAGCAAGGTGGAATTTCAAAACATAAAATTAACCTAAAGGATCTCCTAAGCATGTCATGATTGATATAATCTAAGTTAAAACATTCAACAGATGTTGGTAGGTTTACAAAACTTATAAAAGAAACCTAGCACCTAAGTTTAGGATGCGGCGTTCCCTTAGAGTAATTTGGCAGAACTTTGTTAGCATGAGCCTCCAAACTAGGATAGCCTCTATGATAGATCAACATGGATCTTTATTGACAAAAACCTCGTAGAGGTAGAACCCGTTAGTAGACACCAACTGCTAGATTGCTCTAAGACCAACCTAAAAATATAAACTAAGAAGGCTCTCTTAAAATAGAAAGAGCCTTCTAATTTCTTTGTTGTTAGGAGAAACTTGTGAAGGATCTTGCACAATGAATGAAGAAAGAGATGTCGAACATAGAGAGAAAAGTTGAGTTTAAATATTTTGTGTAACATAAAGAGAACTAGAGGCCTATATATAGGGAAAAGGGGGAGTGTTAGACTCCCCCAAAAACTCAATGTGGCATGGGAATATTCCCATCCCACAAGCGCTGCCTTAGGCGGCACTTGAGGGCTTATAGCCCACTAGCGCGTGCGGGCCTGCCCCGCTCACTTGCAGCTCGTGAGCTTTTCAGCTCGAGGGGCAGCTATGCAGGCCCCACTTTGAACATACCATGTTTGTTTGGAGCCCGCTCTTAAAGGGAAAAATTCCCTTACTCCACTCCGTGCATTTTTCCCTATTTTTCTATTTATTTCCTTTAATTATTAATTTGGTTTAATCAATTAATAGTTTTTCTAACGAATTCAACAAACAAATATTTTCGGCATAGACCTAGTCTATAGGTTCTTTACTTAATCTGGTAATGACCCAAAGTGTGTGACCTAATAGGATCCCAAAGTATTGAGCCTCTAAAGGTTAACCTAAACATGGCTTCCCATCCGAGAACCTTTAGTCTTAGTGTTCCAGACCTATGTGGAACCCGATAGCACTAAATAATAAAATGGGCTTTTTAGCAAAGGTGTATGATCCCCCGATACTTGGAACATCACATGCTTGCAACTTGATCCGATTTTGTACTAGTAACCAATACAATACACTCATTCCATCAAGTTAAGTACCATCTAGTTTATTGAGCTCAGATTAAGTGTAAGCTCATGTAATAGCCATAGCTATTATGGAATTAGACTTGTTCACAAAGAACACCACTCAACCATTATGTATCAAGATTGATTAGAAACCCGTTCTATCAATCTTATACTCTAATTAGAGGTTTATGAGTGTGTCACTTCAACAAGGGGCTCTAAGGTACATCTCCCATTATATCAATATATCAGGAGCGATGGTTCCCATCTTGACTACTCAACTTACCAACATATGATCACCACTATACCCATAATCACCTGTATCATCATGATCGCTAGTGTATGAATAAGTATGACCCAAAGTATAGAAACTCCTACATAAGGTAACCAATATCTCATGTCTAAGGATACTTGTACTGCTACTGCAATAAGACATGACACCTACACATGGATATAGTTATTTTTGAGTATCTGTCTTATAGCAGTCTCCAATGTATTACCCAAATACATTATTGTGTTAACTCAAGGTACCACCTTCAGCTCGTGAGATCAGCTACTTGGATCTAATATAAGGATTAACCCTACACATGCTAGTATGTCTATTCCATTGATGTCCAATCACAATGAAACTATGACAAGGGATATTTAGACTATTCATAGTAACACGTATGTGTAGTTCTCACACCACAAAGCTCCCACTATGTCCTTGCACTTTTATGCTATGAATTAGTCAAAAACTTTATCTTATCAATGCTCATATATATAATACATATATGATACCAGCGAGATACATTAATAAATTGAAAACATTGATAAGCAACAAAGATGCCTTAATTATTATTAATACTCATCCGAAATCGTTTGTACATTATAACTAATTAAGATATATTGCCCTAATTTCCTCTAGGGCATAGATCATGTCTAACAATCTCCCACTTACACTAGAAACAATTACCATGTGCTTTGTGCCATACTCATTAACATGTTGGTCATGTTTATCTTGAGTCAATGGCTTAGTTAGCCCATCCGCTAGATTATGATCCGTTAGGATGTATTCTAAATCTATATCTTTCCAGGCTACTGTCTCTTGAATGAGATGGTACTTTTTGAGTACATGTCCTTTTCTCTAACGAGACCGTGGTTCCTTTACCTGAGTAATAGCCTCACTGTTATCGCAATAGACCGCTATCGGATTTACAATGCTGGACACCACACCAAGATCACCAATAAATCTCTTAAGCCAGATAGCTTGCTTAGCCTCTTCTGAAGTAGCCATATACTTAGATTCTACGGTTGAATTAGCAGTCTTATCCTGTTTGAAACTTTTCCAAATAAGTGCCCCTCTATTTAACATAAATCTATACCCCGACAGGGATTTATAATCATCCTTGTTAGAATTAAAACTCACATCGATGTATCCCTCCAAAGAGAGATCACCTTCTTTATATACTAAAAACATATCTTTAGTCCAATTTAAGTACTTAAGGATAGTTTTAAAGGTCATCTAGTACTTCTCATCTGGGTCAGATTGAAATCTGCTCATGATGCTTAATGCATGTGAGATGTAAGGGCAAATGCATACCATAGCATACATAATGGATCCTATGGCTGAGGCATAGGGTATTCCATTCATGCGTAGTCTCTCCTCTCGTGTTCTCAGACACTCAGATTTAGAAAGGTTAATTCCGTGAGACATTGGGGGATAACCCTTTCTTGACTACTCAAGGTTAAATTTAGCCAAAACTTTATCTATGTATGTACTTTGTGAAAGACCTAGTAGCCTTCTAGATCTATCTTGAAAGATTTTTATACCAAGTATAAAAGCTACTTCTCCAAGGTCTTTCATGGAGAACTTCTTTGACAACCATGATTTAACTATTTGAAGAAAAGGAATATCATTTCCTATCAATAATATGTCATCAACATATTCTAGCCTTCTTATATACACAGGGCTCATTAGCGTTTGACAGAAAACTACTTTCTCGATTTGTCTCATCAAATCTAATATTCCAACTCCTTAATGCTTACTTAAGTCCATAAATGGACTTCTGCAACTTGCAACCTTCAAGCCATCCTTGGATGTAAAACCCTCAGGTTGTGCCTTATACACATCCTTGTCTAGATTTTCATTAAGGAATGCTATTTTGACATCCATCTACCAAATCTCATAATCATAATGAGTAGCAATGGTAGGGGTTATCCTTATAGACTTTAGCCTGGCCACCAGTGAAAAGGTTTCATCATAGTCAATGCCTTCTTTCTTATTGTAACCTTTTACAATTAGCCTTGCTTTATAGGTAATTATGTTACCATCCATGTCAATTTTCTTCTTGAAAACCCACTTGCATCCTATAGGCTTAATCCTAGTTGGAGCATCAATTAAGCTCCAGACTTGATTTTTGTACATGGAGTCCATCTCTGACCTCATGGCTGCAAACCATTTATCAGATTCTGAGCCTTCCATTACCTCCTTGTAAGTCCTGGGCTCATAATCTTCTATAAGGAAGAGATGTTTATCATCAATGATGAGAAACGCGTTTCGCTCAGGAGCGATTGGAGCTCAACTTAACCTATACAATGTCGGTGTTATAGTAGGTTATTTCATGCTTAGACTACCTTGTGTAACACTTGTAGGTATAATCAGTTGATTGTCTGTTTGATCTTCTTGAGTGCCTAACTCAAGATTTCTCCCACTAGCTTTGGCAAGTATATACTCCTTCTCAAGGAATTGAGCATTTCTAAAAATAAGGATTTTTTGTTCATTAGGATCAAAGAAGGTATACCCTATAGTCTCCTTAGGGTAACCTACAAATAGACACCTGTCAGACTTAGCACCTAGCTTATCTAAAGTTATCCTCTTTATGTAAGTAGGACATCCCCAAACTCTCTGGTGAGAAAGAGCGGGTTTCTTACCATACCATAATTCATAGGGAGTTTGATCAGCTGATTTAGAAGGCATTGTGTTTAGAATACAAATAGCGCTATCAAGTGAATAACCCTAAAAGAATCTACTGAGTTTTGCTTGACTCATCATGGACCAAACCATATCAAGTAGGGTTCGATTTCTCATTTCTTACACTCCATTGTGTTCGGGTGTATATGGAAGTTTCCAATGGAATAATATACCATTATCCCTTAGATAATCCTGTAACTTTTAGTTTATGTATTCGCCACCTTGATCACATCGAAGGGTCTTGATACTTTTCCCAAGCTGTTTCTCTACTTTGATTTTGAACTCTTTAAATTTCTCAAAACTCTCAAACTTGTGCCTCATAAAGTATAAATAACAATATCGCGAATAATCATTAATAAAGCTTATGAAGTAGACAAAACCCTCATGAATCTTAACACTCATTAGACCACATACATCGAAATGTATTATTTCCAAAGTACTAGTGGCACACTGTCCCTTTCCTTTGAAAGGTTTCGAATTCATCTTCCCCTTTAAACAAGGTTCGTACTCACCATAGGATTCCCAATCCATTGGGCCCAAAGTCTCCACATTTGTGTAACTTAGTTAAGCGAGTCTCATTTATATGGCCTCGATGACATTGTCATAAGTATGAGGATTTCTCATTATCCAATCTTGATTTCTTAACAATGTTCATATTTAGAGTTTCGAATTTAGTATCTAGAACATAAATGCCATCAACTTATATTCCACAAGCATAAAGAACGTTATTACATTGAATTTGTCATTTATTATTATAAAATAAAGTTTCAAATCCCTCTATTGCTAAACATCTAACATAAATAATATTCTTAGTGATAGCAGTAATATAATAGGAATTGTTCAAAACTAATATTAGGCCACTAGACAAATGAAGGCTATATGTACCCACAACTATTGCAATAACCTGTGCTCCATTTCTAACTCTTAGGTCTATTTCCCTCTTTGCAAGCCTCATACTATTCCACAATCCCTACATAGAAGTACAGATATGAGTATGACAACCAATATCTAATACCCAAGTAGACTCATAGGGAACTGTAGAGAAACTCTCTATCATGAACAAACCTGAAGTAGTTGCCTCACTTTACCTCTTCTTCACTTGTTTAGAAATCTAAACCTTACAATCCTTCTTTCAATGGCCGGCCTTGCCACATTGAAAGTAGACATTTGCAATTCCTTTCTTACTTTTCTTCTTCTTACTGATTTTCTTCTTGGCTCTCAAACCCTTTCCAAAATGGGACCACCCTTGCAAAGTTTGGTTTTCTCAACCAAAAGTAAAGCCTTTGGATCCTTTTGAATCTTTGGCTCTACCATTTTCAGCATGTTAACTAACTCGGGTAGTGTGGCATTGATCTTGCTCATATAATAATTAGTTACAACTTATGAATAAATATCAGTTAGTGAGGCAAGAATCAGATCCACACATAATTCGTGATCCACA
Source organism: Euphorbia schlechtendalii (assembly GCA_949673415.1). Taxonomy (NCBI): domain Eukaryota; kingdom Viridiplantae; phylum Streptophyta; class Magnoliopsida; order Malpighiales; family Euphorbiaceae; genus Euphorbia; species Euphorbia schlechtendalii. Next base: position 15,658 of record CATIWQ010520630.1, read on the forward strand.
CAAAACCCAATCGAGTCAGCTTCTCTGTATAACCCAATAGTTTAAGATCATGCTATGATGCTAATGTGCCAGTCTGCATCTTCATTCCAAATAAGAGTTTTAATGTATCAAATCTCTCAAACCTAGCCTACTCTGAAAAGAGCTCACGAAGATGGAGAATCATGGTATCGAGGTCCATGCTCTCATGCTATTTCTGAAGCTCAGAATTCATGGTTTCTAGTATTATACATGTCACTATTTCATGATCTTTTTTGGGCTTCTCACATACCTCATGTTCATTGGCATCAGTTTCAGCATCAGTCTCATCAGGGAGGGGCTCATCTAGAATATAAACTATCCTTTCGAATCTGAGGACTATCCTCGCTGCCCTGAACCAATCAATAAAGTTTGAACCATCTAGTTTGCTGTCAAGAATTGAGCAAAGGTTTATGTTTGGATTCATTGTTTAACCTCGATATAAGATAGAATTTGTTTAGACATTAGTATATGTATAAGCATTTAATAGAAGGTCTTTAATTAAACACATAAATCCCACTATTTTCTAAACATTCAAATAGCCCCTTGTATTTAAATTTGGGAAATTAGGTTCAACCAATTTTCCTTAGTAGGTAGTATCCGTAGCCACTCATCATGACCCCCGCTATAGTAGGTCAAGCCATAACAAGATAACCATGGTTGGAACCCATTCATTTGGGAAAGAAATCCTCTATCCCCAAATGATATCCCCATGCCCATCCTCCCAATCAAAAAATGACACGTGTCAACTTTTATTATATTTTAATTTAACAAGTAGGAGTGAGAAATTAATAATTCTTAAAATATAATACAAGTTGACAAGTGGCAGTTTTTTATTAGGGGGACAGGCATGGGGACACCATTTGGGGACAGAGGATTTTTTTCCATTCATTTGCGTCTCATGCAATTGCTAATCCATTTGAGTTCTCTTTCTTGAGACGTGCATACCTGTTCACCACTTTTCTACTGGTAAGTTTAATCAATAATGGTTCCAAAATCTCGGGAACTATTGTCTAATAACTGCGGCAAAAACTTGTTCACAAATAAATGTAGGTGTTGTCAATACCTCTTATCACATAGAAAAATGATGATAACTACAAGTATACAGTTGTGATGTAGTTTTAAAAGATATCGAACCCACAAGGAAGGAACCAAGTCTAAAGATAAACTAGGGAAGAATAAAAGAAATAAAATAGAGTAGAGATTTTTATGGATAGGAAGATTAGAATGAAAAGTTGAGTAAATATAGAGGTGATAGATTAGATACTCTAAATAAATAGATTTTTCACTACGAACAAGTATAGCAGAGAAAATATGCAAGATCAACAAAGATGTTACGACACACTAGACTAATCTAACAAACCGGCGCAACACACTCAGATGTTCAATAATTCACCGCAGAGCAACATATGAAATAACTTTTCTAAACCTAGCGCAAACAAGATAAGACTGTTATATAAACATAGACAACATCAATACTATGCTTAGTACGGGTCGCTCTCACATAGCCACATTTAGCAAGTTACCATTCAAAAAATGTTGGCTCACTAAACAACGTTATATCACAGATCTAGTGATTATACACGATAATGTTAATCCCGAAACTACTCTTAAAATTAACGGCAATGCATATAACTTGATTAACATAAAAGACTTAGCACGAAATATGCATTATGACACATAGATATATCATAAACTTATAGATAGAAAGCACAAGTAGAAAGCAAAGCAAAGTTGTAAGGTATGCAAGTGAAAGCTAAGTTTATCAAACCGTATCCACTCTTTAATAGGAGTCGTCAATTCCTGCGCCTGCTTTGAATTCGGTTTTGGCCCGTACAGAACCTCCGCTAGGATGCTATTCTTTGCGAATATCGAATAAACGAATATTGAAGAATAAAAACTTTTATTGATAAGTGATTTGTAAGTACACTTATACAACAATCGCTCGAGAATATAGAGAAATCTAGTGATCGAAATAAGGATTCGAATCACTTAAACATTTTCTCGCTAACACTTAAGAACGTAGTGAATCTAACTATACACACACTATATCTCTCTCTAAT
>CATIWQ010520790.1:0-24764 GCA_949673415.1 Euphorbia schlechtendalii
GATCATGTTCTCTTCAACTTCTGAAACCTGAACTAAGCTGAACTTAAATGAACTGAATTTAATGGACCTGAACTGAATTTAACTGAACTGAACTTAATTGAACTTAATAATAAATATATTAATTATTAAAATAATAGTAAAGCCCATTAAATATAAAAATAAATAAATTATTAATAATCATTACAAATAATATTATTAATAACTATATATATAAAATAATTAATAAAACAATTTTAATACCATTAATAATAAAAAAATTTATAATACATAAATTCATTTAATTAAAATTTTATTATTCAAATAATAATTATTGTTACAATTACACGTGAGCTAATAATAATGATTATAATATATTGTAGTTTGGATTCAAATTATCACTTATTATTGGATTATAAAAACGTAATAGTTGTTTTAATTAATAAATTTTTTTATTTTATTATTCCACATCACATTGTCTAATTAATTAATACTATGATTATAAATAAATATATTATTATATAATAGCTACATTAATACTATTGTTATATAATAACACTAGTAATTATCACTATTTAAAAAATTATTTTTACTATATTTATAATCAATAGTAACTACATTAAATAATAATTATTTTTCTATATTAATATTTTTTCATTGTTCTTCTTTTTATTATTATTACTATTAATATTTATTAAAGATTAATTAGAATAATCATTATTAAAATAAAAATTTATGGACTTGAACTGAACTTAATAGACCTTAACTTAACTGAACTGAGCTTAATTGAACTTAATAGACCTTAATTGAACTGAGCCAAATTAAAGGTGAAGAAAACAGAGCTTAACTTCTTTATAGCAGGTTTAGGTCATGTTCTCTTCAACTACAATTCAATTAAGTTAAGTTCAGTTCAGTTAAGTTTAGCTATATGTAGTTATAAATTTACACTAAAATAAGTTCAGTTCAGTTTAATTAAGTTAAGTTTAGTTCAGTTTATTTCAACTTTTAGAAGTTGAAGAGAACATGACCTTAGTTGTACTTTTGTTTTTCGTTTGCACTTTTGTCCTTATTTTCCTCTAACTTTGTTTTTGTATCTTTACTGCAAATTGTTCAATTTGAGGAGATGCTATTGAAATAAGTAATTAAAGCAATTACATGAACGAAATAGCAAATACTGTATATAAAATCCAATAAAACATTTATCCACTTTTCAAATAGTCAATTTATAGCCTTTGATTTTTAAATTGAAAATAAAACCAAAATTCCGTCAGCTCCCCCAGAGATTGTCAGAAACCTCCAGTCATTATCCCTACCACCCTCGCCACACCAAAACTAACCCAACCCTATCACGTCTCCACACCGACAAACCCTCTCTCACTGTGTACAAAAAAGTTTACTTTGAGAACTACCTGAACTCTCATGGCTCCAAAGTGATGCAATCGGTCTTTGCTAAGTATGGAATCACGGCAGAGTATATACCGCGCGTAAGAGGAATGCGAAGAATTTGAACTTCGGGTTCCTAACGATTGATGGAACCCTACCGATGCATGAGGTATTATATCGGATGAATTCAGTTTGTATTGGGAATGTCGGACTGCACGCTTACAAATCGAGGTACTCAACTCGCATTGTTTCATCAACACAAGAACCAAAGAGATATCAAAGGAGTCCGTGAAACGGGTTAAGGAATTTCGCGACGCCTCTCGTGATCACCGTTCGTATGCTGCTATGCTGAATGATTCAGTTGGAATCAAGGCTGTCTTGAATTCGGATTACACCCTCGCGCCTTGGATTTCCCTATCGTGTTTGGTTAAGGTGAGAAAGATCGGTTATATTCCATATTTGTATACAATGGTGGAAGATAGAAATTTTGCGCTAGATTTTGTTGTGCCGGTGGGTTGGAATCAGGCGATCATGTGTTTTTATTCTCCGGACCTAGTGTATGATGTGGTGAAGTACTCAATAGACTTCACGCCGGATGAGTGTCTAATGTATGCCAATTTTCTTGAAATCCCTCCGACAATCTTATCAAAGTCTCTTATCTCGCAGCTCGCGGCTTACTTTGGGAAATTGGTGTCCATCGATTTCGATTTTGATCAGCCTGAATGTTTGGACGTAGTTTCCTGTATAATATTAGTTCCTAATGATTTAGGAAACTGAATTGCTATGCACCGCCCAGTAATTACTTCGCGCTGCCCGTATTTTTTCAAATACGGACTATAATACCCCCATTACTATTCAACTCCTTTTTCTTTAAATTCAATTTTCTTTCCATTTTCTCTCTTAAACGCAGATTCTCTAAACAAATTCTCTTTCTTTTTTGACGATTTCTTCGACAATGGATCGACATAACGCATTCAATAACGGGTAAGTTTTTTTCTTCGATTTGATCTAACCTCAAACAAACCGAAAAATTAAAGTTTATGATCAAAATAGTGGCTGGAACAATTTCTAGCCACTATTTTAGCCGGATTCTTGCCAAAACTGTTGCTGGAACTTTCCAGCAGGCGTAGGTGGACCCAGAGTCCGCCTGCACCGTGACGAATAAGTGCAGATTTGCCCGTATCCGCCGCAGCGCAGGCGGACTCCGGGTCCGCCTATGCACCAATACTGGCGGATTCCTGGTCCGCCAGCGTTGCTGCACAGGTGGAATCCTGAACTGCCTGCGCTTTGACGTAGGCGGAATCCGAGTCCGCCTGAGTCACAACACAGGCGGATTCCGGGTCTGCCTGTACAGCGACGCAGGCGGACCCGGAATCCGCCTATGCTGTTCGGTGGGTTTTCTGTTCGCCGGTGAACAGAATCCCCACCGTAGATGTTTTTAAACAAAATTATTTGAGTAAAATTAGTTTATTTGAGTAAAGAATTAACTTTTTTCAATTACATAAAGTAAGATATGATTTTGAATAAATGTATTTTATGAGAAATTAATTATTTCATTGTTTATAATTAATATGTTATATTGTTTGTTTAGTGTGAAACTTAATTTATTGCATTCGTAGAGTTATAGAAAAAAGTAAATTAGGTTAATGTGTTAGTGAATGTGAAAAATAGTTTAAGCCTTTATGAGTAAGTTTAATTATATTAAACTTAATTGAACAATTTTTTCAGGGTAGAGGAGGTGGAAAATCTAAGGCTGTGATGGAGCAGATATTTCAAGAATCGGGAAAGCAATGATCGAAAGCTCTTAAACTTACTGCATCAGCGCAACGTGGAGAACATCAGGTTGCAGATGATGAGACAGTGGCACATGATTCTATTGGCAGCGCTAGTATGCTGGTACCAGACCCATTTGATGTATTTATTGATATTGAGGTACGAGATGAGGATTTCAGGGGTGATGGTAGTGATTCGTTGTTTGATGATGGTGGTGGCGATGATGATGATGATGTGGATGATGCACCCGTTATTGTTTCGAAAGTTCATGGTGGAAGATTTGTCAGTTCATCAAGTTCGAGTAGTAGGTCTCGACATAGTAAGAAGAATGACAATTCTTGGATAGTTACGGTTCCTGTAGGTGGTGGTCCAAATGACTCGAGCACGATTCTGAGTTTTTTGGGTCATATTGCGCATCATATATGGGAGGGAACTAGTAGTAGAGGGATTTTGAGATGTCATAATAGAACTCGGTAGTTTGATATTTTGATGGATTGGTTGAAAAACATGAATGCGCCAACGAAAAACACTATTGAGAGGACTGGGTTAAGCCATGTGCCTTTCATTATGCATCAACACATTGATTTTGCATTGATTTCTGCATTTGTGGAGCGTTGGCAGCCTGATACTAACTCCTTTCATATGCCTTTTGGAGAGATGACCATCATGATGCATGATGTTTACTATATCCTTGGACTTGAGGTAGATGGACATCTGGTTCATTTAGATGGAGATTCTAGTTTTTATAAAATTGCAGTTATGGAGGTGTTGGGTATTACTGAGAAGATGCTGAGTTCGATTTGGGGGGGGGGAGGATTTACCATTGATGGCATATTATCTCGTGTTAGACATTTAGAGCGACCAGCTCATCTTCAGTTGGCATCTTGGATATGGTTGATGTTTGGAGCCATTTCATTTGCAGATAAGAGTGTAACTCGAGTTAGGCCTAGTGGTGTATTAGAGGTGAAGGATGAGATAGATCATGTACGAGAGTATGCTTGGGGTGCGGCTACTTTGGCGTACTTGTATCGCTAGCTTGGGGAGGCTAGTCAGCTTATACCAAGTAGATTACAGGATGTCTTACCCTTCTCCAGGCTTGGATTTACGAGTACTTTCCTTGCTTTCACCCCCATCAGCGGTTGGCTATTAGGGATGGGGTAGCCTAGAGCATGCATGTGGACACCTGGATCATTTCCACAGACACAACAACGCTACGAGGCATTGCGATTACGTATCGATCAGTTGATGGCTTCAGAGGTATGTGAAATTTTTATAATTGAAGTTTGTGTAATTTTGTAAGCATTATTATTGTGTAATTTTTATGACATCTCGTTGCAGATTACGTGGCTACCATATTAGGATGATCCAACTATTGATGTCCCGCGGATGACTTTCATTGGTTTGATACAGTATGGGGATGTCATTGAGCCATACATGCCCGGCCGAGTACTGAGACAGCTAGGATATGTGCAGCCAAGGCTGATGGATATTCTCAGACCAGAGATAGATTATAGGGGTTCGAAGAACATGTTGTACGATGTTAACTTTCCATCGAAGATGGCCATGGATTCATGGCGTAATTTTCCCTACATGTCCAATATGTCTGTTACACATTTTTAGCGAACAACACAAAACCCAGGTCAATGCACTGATGATTATCTGATTTGGTATCAACGCAGTTCCCATCCGTACCTCGTGCACCATGATCGAGGAGAAGCATCATACCCGCGATCAAACAGTGATTATGTGAATTTTATTTAATTTAAAATTATTCTTTTATAATTTTTATCATACGATGTTGTGATTTTTTTTGGATGTCAACAGTGGATGAGCCGAGCTTCAAACATTTTTCAGGATGTCAACAACACTTTTCGACCATATAATGCAGAGGAGACAGAGCGACTATGTGGAAGATTTGAAGATTTCATGAGGGATTTTAATAATTCCCAATGAGACATTATTATTATTAGTTTTATCATCATCATCATCATCATCATCATTATTATTATTATTATTGATAGTATTAGTTTGAGTTGATTACTTATTATTAATATTATTAGTATTGTGTTAATTACTTATTATTATTATTATTATTATTATTATTATTATTATTATTATTATTATTATTATTATTATTATTATTATTGAGTTCATGACTTAGTTCCAACAGCTATATTTTAACTGTTTCCTATTTACAATCAATTTTTGTCCCATTTCTGAGTCATCAAACCACTCTCAATGAGTAGTCACATCACTCTACAAAGTCCTAACAGCTATGTTTTCACTGTTTTCGATTTACAGTCAATTTTTCTCCCATTTCTGAGTTATCAAACCACTCTCAATGAGTAGTCACATCACTCTGCAAAGTCCCAACAGCTATATTTTAACTATTTCCGATTTATAGTCAATTTTTATCCCATTTCTGAGTCATCAAACCACTCTCAATGAGTAGTTACATCACTATGCAAAGTCCCAACAGCTATATTTTCACTATTTCCGATTTACAGTCAATTTTTGTCCCATTTCTGAGTCCTCAAACCACTCTCAATGAGCAGTCACATCACTATGCAAAGTCCCAATAGCTATATTTTCACTGTTTCCGATTTACAGTCAACTTTTCTCTCATTTCTGAGTCATCAAACCACTCTCAATGAGTAGTCACATCACTCTACAAAGTCCCAACAGTTATATTTTCACTGTTTCCGATTTACAGTTAATTTTTGTCCCATTTTTGAGTCATCAAACCACTCTCAATGAGTAGTCACATCACTTTGCAAAGTCCCAACAGCTATATTTTCACTATTTACAATTTACAGTCAATTTTTATCCCATTTCTGAGTCATCAAACCACTCTCAATGAGTAGTCACATCACTCTACAAAGTCCCAACAACTATATTTTCATTGTTTCCGATTTACAGTCAATTTTTATCCCATTTCTGAGTCATCAAACCACTCTCAATGAGTAGTCATATCACTCTGCAAAGTCCCGATAGCTATATTATAAGTATATCACATCTAAATGAAACTCAACACACACTCTTTCTCACAACATCCACTAATCTGAAAATCATATCTTTCTTTCTCTCAAAATCCACTTCTGATACCATTTCAAATCTTATTTTTCTGATACCATGAATTTATCACAACCATTGAGGGAATTAGTGAAGTATTGGCTCGGAAATTTTGGGGACACAATGATTTCTCTCTTCATTGTACCCCGTCCAAGGGCTTATCAGGTGGCATTATTTTCTCATGGAACACAGCTTTGCTAAATGTAACTTTTAGCCTCTGAGGTGATCAGTTCGGTTCATAGGCAATGACAGTCTTTTCTTGTACTAAAATTAGATTTTCATAATGCTTTTGATAGTATTTCTTAGACCTATATTGATGCGGTGATGGTGGCGATGGGTTTCGATAATAAATGGATTTCGTGGCTAGCTAATTGCTGGAAACATCTATTTTAATCAATGGGAGACCATGCAACCCCATTCGGCTTCATACGAGGGTGAATTAAGGCAACTCGTTATCCCCTTTCATTTTTGTTTTGGCGGTAGAAGGCTTGAAGCAATTAATTGACAAGAGTATCCATGAGGGAGTTTTACATGGGTTTTGTTGGATGATTTACTACCAGATATTTCACTACTACAATTCGCCGATGATACCATTTACTTCCTTTCGACCGAGGACTCCATTATCACGAATTTTGTGTGAAATTTGAGATGCTTTGAATTAATATTGGGGTTAAGCATCAGCTATCACAAAAAGCTCTTTAATGGGGATTCATGTAAAAAATAGCAGCCTACTATGGCATTACATAACGAGGCTTGGTTGTCGAGTTGAAAAATTCTCGATTATGTATCTCAGGGGTCCACTTACTTTCAAACGCTTATCGATTGCGAGTTGGGATCCACTTTTAGCCAAGTTCTCAAATAGATTAGCAAATTGGAAGGGAGATTGTCTCTCATACGCGGGTACAGTGGTACTCATCAAGTCCATCATATCCTCTCTCCCTGTGTATCTTTTATCCATTTATAAGTTACTAGTGTAGGTGGAAGATAAGATAAACTAGATGACGAGGAACTTTCTTTAGCGCGGTGATGCGAGTAGAGGTGGTATTTGTATAATAATTTGGAACATGATCAACTTACTGATTTCGAGGTTTGTACATTCATGATTTCAAATTGATAAATGTCAGCTTATTACTCAAGTGGCTTTGGAAATTACAATCGTCAAATACCAACATGCTTCGGTTCGCTTATTACGTCCAACGTAATGGTTTTTGGTTATAGCATGATATTTTATCTTATGATCACACAAGAATATCTCCCATATGGTTGGATGTCATCTCTTGCTACTGCCGTAGTCAGATATGGTATTTATTCTCTTTGAATTGTCATGTCAACCTTTGTAATGAGATGGATTCATCATTTTGGTACAAAAATTGGACTTTGAATTAAAGCCTTGAATCACTTTTTCTAGATTTGCATGTGATATGTAATAAAAAATTTACAACGTCAAAACAAGCTATCTCGTTATTATTTGTTCAGGAAGATTAAGGAGACCTTTTTAGAAGTGCAATCTATGGCTGAATTTGCAACCAAGATGTGACGAGCTTCATTCTTGGATAATGGTAGCTAATCTAGCCATCTTTTATGGCCATTCCACATAAACCGGACAATAGTAGGCCCTATCCTTTTCAAATGAGAGAGACCGATTTTTGTGTGGAGCCTGGTGAAGGAAAAGTCTATCCTACATCAATCTTTTGTTCGAGCTTTTATTTAACCAACCGTTGGATAAAGCCAAATATAGATTTTTTATAGATTTGGAAGTGTTGTGCACCAACTAAAGTTAGATTCTTTGCTTGGATGCTATTTCATGGTCAGCTTCTGATGATGTTTTTTCTATTCAATCGAGGCTGAAACTCAGTGTTAGATGGCTACTGCCCATTTTTCCACCTTCAACAGTCTATTAACCATGCAGTTTTGCTATGTTCTAGGAGTCATCTTATTTGGGTTTTTGCTCTTCAATGGCTTGCCATCAGCAGCCCCCTTCCAAACTCAACAGTATCTTTTTTTGCAACAATGGCAGTCAAACATGGCCATGCAAAAGATTTTGGAATGTCATTATGGTTTTTCATTGTGTGGTTGATTTAGTTTTCAAGAAACAAGTTTGTTTTCAAGGCGAAACAATTGATAGTGGATCACATTAGCTTTTCCTTACATTTGTGTTGGTTTCATTTCAAGTGTAATAAGCAGTTGATTAGCTTTTCGGTGTCAGATCATTTTGTAAATCTAGGACTCATACGCTCTTATAACTAATGCGTTACTCATCTTGAGTACCGTTTTATTTATTTGATCTCCTGGCCAAGTGGAGCCATTTACTAGTTGGAGCTTCCAACCTAGTTGGGATGTCCGTGGCGTTTGGCTTGGCTTCGGTCAGTTTTTTCCTTAAAAAAAATTGCCTTAGTTATTATATGTAGATTTGAATTTGTGAAAAATTTATTCAGTGTCCATTTTTTTCTTATATGTTCTTTTCATATTTTACAACATGGTATTAAGATCTTAATGTCTAATAGGATCACTGAGTGAATACCCCTCTATAACAAGGTATACCCAAAATCCTTATAATCACATACCAAGTAATAAGTGAAAATGAGACCATGAAAATATAAATAATTTAACCTTCGAATCACTTGATTTGGAGTTAAATTGTGAAAATTAAGAGCAATTATATCTATTTTGTAGGTTGTTGCGAAAAATTACAAGGTTGCTAAAGATTTCTAGATTTAGGAGTGAAATTAGTGCACAAAATGGCTGATGATGTGACCTTTTTTGGTTGGAACATTGTTGTCGGACTAATTAGAGGGAAAACAAGCTTTTGGGAGGGAAAAAGGAAGGAATGAGCTGTCGCCATGTGTATTTACTTATCCACCAAGTGTAATGTAATGGCTTCAATTATTTTGTAATTTTATATTATACGCAACTTAGCCACTTGCATAAGCCACTTGAGCTAGTATTTAAAAGGCCTTATTTTGGTTTAGAAAGCACCTTTGAGCTCTCATTGTAAGTAATATTATGTTTCTATTTTGCTTATCATCTATCATAGTAGTACTTCCTAATTTCTTCATGCATCTAATTAACGTTATTATTTATTTTATTATGAGTAGCAAGTAGTTTCCTAGCAAGCTTGTTAAGCTTTATCAGTGGTTTGTCTTGTGGTGTAAAACCTTCTTTAAACCAACATGCATCTTTAATTATATTGATCATCATTATTTTTATTGTCCCATGGGTTTAGCTAGCCTATGTTGGATTGGGGTATAAAAAGCTGAAAGGTAACTTACAACTTTAGGCCTCTTAATAATCACTTAAGTTTACACGCACTAAAAGGATACTAATTTTTGCTAAGGATCTGAAACTTATTCTAAATTCTTGCTTAAACTAAATGCTTGATGTCTAATTCATAAGTGGATAACTTCTAGAGTGAAAGCCTTAAAGTACTAAGTGGCCGGATGATATTCCATGCTTAGTTACATAAAAAGTAGATAAGATACCTCAAATCTACGAACCTTAACATGTTGGAATGAAGAAGAGGAAACACCATGGACAACGCCCAATAGCCTAATAAAGCTTGTGTTTTTATCATTATTAGCAATCTTATTTTTGTTTCTGCATTTAGCAACAATTATGCTTTTGTTTCTTTATAGACACCTTTACTTTAAGTTCTTCTCTCACATAGTTTTATATATTGAGACTTGCTAACCTACTGAATAGCCTATAAGGTTAATTACTTTCCTTTGCTCCTTGTGGGAATGACACTTGGTCTTGCCTCGTACTTCTAACATGATCCAGTGCACTTGCTAGGTTCATTTGGGCATCAGCAATTTATAGCACCGTTGCTAGGGAGCAACATGTAAAGTTTTTAATTTTTGTGTGTAAACTGGTAGTGTTTAATCTATTTGTTCGAGTTTGTGTAGGAATTTTCTATTTCAACAATATTTTGGTGTATGCATAGAGTTGGTTTGCAGCTAATTCCCTTTGATCCTGAGATTGAGAGAAATTATCACAAACTTAGTGGTGCACCTAGAAGGAGACATTAAAATCAAAGAATACACAGATGAAATTAACCAAATGAGAATGACAAACTTGAAGGAGTGGGTGAGGTAAACTTGCTTCCTTAAAGACAAAGACTCAAAGAATAATTGAAATCATCAAACGAGGGAAACTCATCTTAAATAGTGATACCCAATGAAGGGGACAATCTCTTTGAAATCAAAGTATCAATGATAAAAATGCTTCAAGCAATTATCTAATTTGGAGGATTGCCTGGAGAATACCCTAATGCTCAAATCTAAGAATTTACGACTATGTACAACACTTTCTGCTATAATCGTGGAGCCATTGATGATGCTATTTAATTTAAACTTTTTCCTTTTTCCCTAGGGGACAAATCTAAAAGTTGGCTGAAAAACCTTCAGCCCGAACCTATCACCTCTTGAAGTGATATGACACAAACTTTCCTTAATAAATATTTACCACCAAGATAAGTAATTGTTGAACCCAAGTTAATAGTTTTTTACAATACTTAGAGTTTTGGAAATAACAAATTACTTAAGATGGTGAAACTAATTAGTTATTAAGTAGACTCTTAATAAGCTAAGTTTTAATTGAGCATATTTCGAGGAAAACAACTCAATTTACAGGCTTGATATTCAATACTCTGCTAGTAGGCTTGATATTCAATACTCAGGTATTAGTGGTTCTCTCCTTTACTAAACTGCTAGTAGGCCTGATATTCACTCTATATGTTATTGCGTGTGTTATCAAGCTGACCCTAGAGAAACTCACTTAACAACTGTTAAGAGAATTCTTGTGTACTTTCAGAGTATGTGGTATCCAAATAGCTCAGATTTCACTCCAAGAGGATACATAGATGCACATTATGGAAGGGATAAGCTCAACAAGAAAAGCACCACTGGAGGATACCATTTCCTTGGAGAATGCCTTGTCTCTTAGTATAGCAAAAAAGCAAACTTTTCTATTGCACCAAGTACTGCAGAAACTGAGTACAATGCAGCAGGAAGTTGCGTAGCACAACTCCTATGGATGAAGCAGCCACTAGAGGATTATGGTATAAAGTCAAAGTACCTCAAAGTTATGTGAGATAATAAGAGTACAATTGACCTATCTAAGAATACAGCTCAACATGGTAGGATGAAGTATTTCAATATAAGACATCACTTCATAAGGGATCATGTGTTTAGAGGAGATGTCAAATTAGAGTATGTTCCCTTAGAGGAGTAGCTAGCTAATATATTTACAAAGACATTAGCAAAGGAGCATTTCAATACCCTCAGAGAGATAATTGGAATGGCGAACTCAATTTGATGAAATCCTAGAAATTTTGTCTAAGTGTTGACAAGCAAAATCAAAAGCTGAGTTGATTTGAATAAGGTGACATGTATTTAACCTTGTTTATTTTTACGTTAACTTGTCAATTTAAGTTTTTCGGGTTAAAATATCAAAAAGACACTTTATTGAAAGTCTTTTTGAATTGCAATCGTCGAATCTAAAACTAAGTTGTTTAACTAAGTCGGTTAAATTCTTATTCCATCTCACTGTTAAACTTGATTTTTGCTTGTAGAGAGGACACATGCCATGTTTCAAAGAAATCACCTATATAAGGGGGGAAAAGCTGGAGAGAGAAACTCATTTGCAATCCAACTCTCAAAGCAATTTCTCTCTAAGAACCCTAATTTCCTTTCTCTCAAATTCTCTATAAATGGCGTCTTCTCAACAATCTCAAAGAAAAATCTAGTATATCTTTAAAGAAAAATCCTAGCAAAACGTGTTCATAGGCATTGACAGCACAACTGAGAAGATATTCTTATCTCAAGGTACTGTGCTCACTTAAGTGAAATGGGTAATGGTTGATAAGGACTTTTGTCCTTTCTTCAAAGTGGACTATGATGATATCCTCAAGAATAAGACTTTGCACTAGGTGGTTAAGAAACAAAATCTCAGAATTTCTTGCTACTTGATGGACCAGTGACCAAGGAAATGATGCAAAAGTTCTATTCCTATCTCTACACAATAAAAGACATCTTGACATCCTAATAATAGAGATTGATTAGACTTCCTACCTCATCTTAGCGAGGTTGACTGCCATTATCCTACGCATGCCTTTGAAAGGCACTGTGCTTGGAAGGAATGGAGATGAAGAAGCAATGGTGATTCTAGAGAACTGGGAAATTCCAGCTGATTATAGATCTAGAGAAATCAACACTTCAGGGTCGTTATGGAGGGTAAGATCTTTCCATGAGTTATTGATGAGGATGGCGATGCCAAAGACTGGATCTCTTTCTAGCTATACCAAGATGGAGTGGTTCATTGTGTACCACATGGTGGAAGGAAAGCAACTAAATTGGCCCATGTTGATCTTACACCACTTCACTAAGGTAACAATGCTATATCATTATGGTTACCTGATTAGTTTAATATTGAAGGCAGTAATAGTATATATGTCCATCTATGGGAATGAAATGTTATATCAGCTCCTACTAGCGAAGAGAACCTTTGACTTTAATCATTTCAACAACTTGAAGATATCTCAGCTTCATTCTAGGTACACCAAGGTACAAAACATCAGATTGAAGAAGACTAAGGTGAAACCTATAGTCTTTCTAGAGGATGTCCCCAAGGAGGATGAAGATTCTCACATGGGTGAGACTGAGGACTCTTGCGAAGAAACTATTGATGAGCTGCCTTTGACAGCTCAACTTCTTCAAATGACAAATACAACAACAACTCCAGCCAGTCCAGTAGTGAAGGTGGTGGCTCAAAGAAAGAGAGCCAACCTAGCAAAAGCAAGGGCAACTACTGTACTTGCCCAAGCACAACCAAAGGATAAGCTTAAGTTTAAGACCTGATCCTAGAGGGAAGATGAGGCAAAGGTAATATTAGAAGAGAAAGAAGATGTAGCAAAAAAATCCTCTCTACCTCCTCATCCTTTAGAATTCATTGTAAAAGTGTAAAACATGTCTACAACAGAGCTGGGACAAGGACTGAAGGATCAGAAAGAGGAAATTTGAGGAAGCTGGGGAAAAAGCTTCTTAGCAGGAATCAAAGAAGGCCAAAGAAGATAAAGAAATTGTTAGCATTGTTAAGGAACTACTAAAGGCTGAATCTAAACTAAAAGGTTCCAGAAAAAGAGGATTGCTACCATCAGGTCAGAGTGATCATGTAATGAGGATGATGATGATGTAGAGATCATCAACTAGGAAGAATATGCTCTTCTTAAAGAGAACATCTGATCCCCCATTGGCTCTTAGAAAATTGAGCTACCAAATAATCAAGCTGAGTTACTTGAGGCTGATGCATCCTTGGATTAAAAAGCCGACCCATAGGTATCTAAAACTCCTCAATCTTCTTTTGTAAATCCTTCTCTTATTTCCATTATAAATCCTAAATCTTCTCCTGCACATACTTCTAATGTAAATTGAGTTGTAAATTCCCTAATTCATATTTCTTCTCCAATCTTTCCCAAGAAAAGACCAACCTTTCTTTGTCACCTCAACAAATTCAAACCAACATCATTCTATCTCTTGTAAAGTCTAAACCTACTTCTACTTCTTTGCTTCCTCTTATAAAAACTTCTGAAATTCCCCCATCCACTTCTTCTTCACCTAACCTTTCTTCACAACCATCCTCAACCCCCTTAATCCCTCTAATTAAGGAAGTCCCTCATACTGAGAACTACACTCAAGAGGGAACAACGAAAGTTGGTGGTGTTGAGGTAAATTTTATAGCCAAGGAAGAAACACTATCTAATAGCAAGCCAATCCAAGTGGATTCTGCTAATTTATCCATTTTGGCTCAAATTAGAGAGCTAGCAATGACTAAATTCCCTACTCTCAAGATTGATGTTGAATTGGATGGGGTAGTTAGCCAAGTGCTACTAGCCTAGGAATTGAAAGACTTGTCCAGAAGAAAGAAGGCAAAGATTCTAGAATTTGATGAGCACTCCAACATCCCCTCTAATTCAATCTACCATGAAGAATTTGAAAAGATTCAAGGGAGTCTATTTTCCATCAGAAATCACATGGCCAAGGAGAGCGTGAAGAGCCTAGTTGACAAAAAGGCGTTGATCTTAACCTGGTTGATGGATTTCGCAGCTTAGCTCAACACTGATGTGTCATCTATTCCAACTTTAAATGCCATTACAAACATAGTGGCAGGTAAAATGAAGAATAGCATTGACACTACTTTGCAATGATTGAGTAGTCTCACAAAAGTTATGGTTACACAAACTACGCAATTTTAAAAGTTTGGCGAAGAGTAAGCCAAAATCAAGATAAGCACAAACAAGCATCTCAGTGACATTGTCAAACATCTTGACATGAATAAAGACTTATCTCATAGCATGTGCAACATGATGGAGAAGATATCAAAGCAGATGTTAGCCTTTGATAAGAAAGTGGATAATGTTATCAAGAAAGTGGATGAGGTTATCAAGAAAGCGGATAAACCAGTGCTCAACTTTGATGCTCTATGTGATAAAATCAACTTAGCTTGTGCTTTAATAAAGACAAACACTAAAAACACACTGAAGAACTCTCAAAAGACATTGATTAATGCCATTGGTAAACTCTTTCCAAGGCTAACTAAGTTAATCAACCCCAACAATGGCCTCACTATGCATAAGAAGCTAAATACCCTGGTAGAAAAGATCAATGAGCTTCAAGTCAAAGTTCAGCGGATGATGGAAATCGGAGATTATGATGTAAATAACATATAGATTATACAACAAGAACTGTTAATCTAATGTGTCATACGATCGTTGAGATGGAAGCCAAGTTGAAGATTGCATTATCAGGAATTGATTTCAGAGGTCTACTGTAGTGCTTTCAATAATTTTCTTACCAAAGATTTCATCAAATTTCTCATCTCACAAGGTGTCATTATCTGCTGTTACAAGAGCTTCACAAGAAAGAGGTATTATCGAGGAGCGGCTTGAGAATGAGATATCACCAACCATCATAGAGAAGTAGGAGGGTTTTCAACATGCTCTTGATGGCTTTAATATCTATCTTAATCATCTTGTCATGGAGAAGATAACAAAGAGGGAGAAAGTAGTTGAAGATGCTTGCAAAACTGCTTAGCACCATAAATCAAACATCCAAGCAAGACCATAGCGACCTATCCCAAATCCACTAGAGCAACATCTAAGGAACTCACCAAGAGATGGAGGCTCATCTTCTCAAAATCTCAACGAGCGTGACCCCAAGCTACATAAATAGTCAATATAATAAAAACTTTTTGTAATAGGACTTAATGTAAAAAACATAATATAGGATACTACCTGTTTATAAACTGAGTTTATTCAATGAAAAAATTACAAGTTTCTTAACTTATAATATTTGTGTTATTCTTACATATATAATGTTGTTGTACGAATTAACCAACACCAACTTAAAAGGAAAAGCTGAGTAAGACAAAGTCCCAAGATAAAGAAAAGCTCTCTAGGTATGGGGGAGCTGATGCTGACTGAAGGAAATCCACTCAAAATGGGGGAATCTATGTTGTCTAAGGAGTTCACTCAGTATGGGGGAGTCTTACATCACTAATCTAGTATTCCTATATCCATAAACTATTTATTTAATTAATTTCTTCTACTACCTTGTTTGTTATCTGATCCAAAATGAGGGAAATTGTTAAACCCAAGTTAATAGTACTTTACAATACCTAAAGTTTTGGAAATAACAAATTACCAAGGATAGTGAAATTAATTATGTACTAAGTAGACTCTTAATTAAGCAAGTGTTATTTGATTATGTTTTGAGGAAAACAACTTAGTTTGCGGAAACTTGATTAAATTATGGCTTAAGAAGGAAATGTTGAGTGGCTGTGCAAGTCATAGTTTATACGATATAACTCAGCTTGAGCTGAGTAGGTTTTATTTTTATAAAAGCTGAGTAACTTGAGACACTTAGTTTTATTATAACACTTGTGTGCTTAATTATTTCCACAATGACTAAATATTCCCATTGATGCTTTTTAGGTAAAAAGCATTGAAATCAAAAAGGATATTCATGTAGTCCTCACAACCAAAAGGTGTCAGTAGGGAATGTTGGAGATACCTCACTATCGTCCAAGTAAAAAAGGTATCTACTAACATGCACTGTTTTTTAGTATCTCCATGTAACTTCCGCAATGTTAACCAAGCAGCCAACTGCAACCTTCCACATTACATCTGGTGCGCTCCTCTTTCAAAATGGATTTTCTTGAAGAAACGAGTTAATGATGAATTGAAGATTAATGGATTAACCTCGCATCTCAACATTCGAATTCACTATCTCTAAACATCTTGGTATATGTTTCAAACAAGCAGATTTGAAAGTTGTGAAGATATGAGATTTAGAAGAACAAATCAAGACGAGAAGTTGGCAACTACTACTTCTAGCTTCTACAACTATAAATAGAGCCTGGAGCGGATGTTACAACTTGGTGAATCACCTCAAATTTCTAAAGAGCTGAATTTCTACTAAAATAATCCATGCGTTTATAAATCCCATCTCAAGCAATCGAAAGCAAACAATAAGTTTCTGATTAGTTTGTTTAGAGAGAAATCAGACTAGCTTATATTCTTAGCTAAGCTATTACATTGTAAAGGATTCAACGGTTTCTATAAGTTAAAATCCTTGATTCTTAAATTCTTCTAAATATTTTAGAGAGTGAGTTTGGAAAGATTACCCAAACTGAGTATTGAGCAGTAGTTAGAAAAGAGGGTACTTCTGTAATCGTTTACCCACTAAAGGCTTCTCTGCCTTTTGAAGGAAAGAAATCACTATTAGATTAAAGCTTAGAAAGGAATTCGAGGACTAGAGGTAGGCTAGGGACCAAACCAAGATAAAATCTTAGGTGTATTCTTTCCTTAATATCTTTTATTGCCTTAACAATCCTTGCACTAATACATCATCTCTCATTTTCTTATAACTGCATGAAAACCATCTTGAGTTGAGTAAGATTACTTAGCACAACTTGAAGGTAAACTAAGTCAGCTCAAGTTGAGCAGTTCACAATTTATAAACCAAAAAGTGCACTCAATTTAAGTCACTCAGCATGCTCATTAAAATAACTTTGCAATCGATTTTTAAGTATAACAAGAATAAGTTAATCTGCATTCACCCCATCTGCATGATTATTAAGGCTAAAGTGAACTAACAACAATCAAGTGGAGAAATGAGGTCACTCATTTTTCTTAGTAACCTGATAAACCACTTTCCGAAGCATGGGAAAGATATAAGGAGCTTTTGAGAAAAGTTCCAAATCATGGGATACCAATGTGGATGGAAATCCAAAAATTTTTTAGTAGTTAAACTAATGAGTATAAAATCCAAATCCAATCCGTAGCTAATGGAGATCTAGAGGAGCTTGCTCTCAAGGAAGTTTATGAGCTAATTGAACAATTAGTTAAAAATGGAAAACAGTAAGCGAAGATTATAATGAACATGGTGAATTTGATGATGTTTCTAAACTTTTTGATAAAATGTATTTAATTTTGCGATAACTTGCTAAGCAAAATATTTCTATAATCTCTATGTGCAAACTTGTGATTTTTATGGTGAAAACCATAGGAATATTGATTGTGATAATCCACTTGAGTAAGAGAATCATGATTTTGTTGGAAATAATCAATGGAATAATCCATTTTCTAACACTTATAATCCAGGTTGGTGCAATCATCTGAATTTCTCATGCAGTTTGAAACTTGGTGGGCAAGCCCCTTTCCAGTCACCTCAATAGAACATGCATCAAGGAGGACCATCCCAACAATTAAAGAAATCTGATATTGAAGAAATAACAGAGACGGTGTTGCAATTTATAAAGCAAACTCAAACATCCATGAAGAATCTTGAGACACAATTCTAACAACTAATCACTATTGTCACACCTATGGGTAAAGGAGTAATTCCAAGTAACACGGAGCCTAACCTAAGGGAAGAATCTAACTATAACACTCAAGAATGGTAAGGCTATTGAGAATTCTAACAAACTGATTACTGATGAGAATGCAGGAAAGAATGTGAAGGAAGAAATCCAGTACCCTTTGGAAACCCAAGTTGAACTAAGATAACAATCTCAACTTGTAGTAGCTTCACAACAAGATGTGAAGCAATCTTGGGAACCTATCTAAAATGCATTCGTTGTGGAAAATCAATCAATTCCAACTTATCAATCGAGGATTCTATATCCTCAACGAGCTAAACATGAAATGGTTAAACAGTTTGATAAGTTTTTACAAGTATTTAAAAAGCTTCACATTAATATTCCTTTTGCAGAAGCACTTGCATGAACACTGATCCATGTGAAGTTTTTAAGGAACTTATTGGCAAACAAGACAAATTAGGACAAAGTAGCTTTAGTCACTGCTCAACCGAGACTTCTCTTCAATTTTACAAAGTCATCAACCTTTACTAACAAAGCTTAACAATCCAAGTAGTTTTTTTATTCCATTTCATTGGCAATCTTGTTATTGATTATAAACTTTGTGATTTGGGAGATAGTATAAATTTAATGCCTTACTACATTTATGAGCATCTAGGCTTAAAGGAACCACAACCTCTAAAGTGTCTATACAACTAGACGATAAAACCGTAAAGTATCCTAGAGGGATTGTTGAAGATGTTTTAGTAAAAGTTGGGAAATTTATAATCCCTATTGATTTGTTGTGATAAATATGAAGAAGAATTACATGGGCCTATAATTTTAGGGAGACATTTTCTTACTACAGGTCATGCTTTAATAGATGTAAATACTAAAATTTTCAATGTCCTTGAGAAGAATGCTACATTAGCAACAACAAAGTTGATGACAATGATTGAGATAATCTTGGAACAGAGGGAGGCTGATAATGCTAGAATTGAAGAATTGGATAAGAGGTTGGCTAAGTTTGAGAGAACGAATGTTGATTTAGAAGGTAGTGTGGATTTTGCGCCTTCTTTGAAAGTAAAGATATAAAGAAGCTCGACCAAATTTAACTTGAATAGGGAGACCTCCAAACAAACCTCAACTTTGAACCAAGAGGAAGTCCAAGAGACCCAACTTGATGAAGAAGGGGGACTTCCATTCTTCCCCCAAAAATAAAGAGTAAAGATACCAACACCCTCTCACTCCAAATCTATGTTGCTTTTATTTGAGCTACACAATTTCACTACAGATTTTTGGTTATTGCAACCTTTCATTCCCTTACAATCGTGATGCTTTGAGAAAAAAGCAATGGTTAAGTATGGGGATGGAGGGTGAAGCCCTTATCTAATTTCTTTTGTTGGTCCGTGTTAGCTTTAGTAATCGTGCAAAGGGGAATGCAAATTAATTTGTTCTTTTTAGATTTTAAAATAATGGTTACCAAGTTATTTTAATGCATGTTGAGTTTACTATGATGAGTGCAACTTCAAGGTTAAAAATATAAATAGCTCAGCTTGTGCTAACTTAGTTTATCAGCAAACTATGTTGAGTAAAACTTACTCAGCTCAGGATGGTTTTGAAGAAAATTAGACAAATAGAAAGATGATGAATAAGTGTACACAATGTCAAAGATATGATAAAAAGAGAAGGAAAGAGAACACCTCATTTTTTCCCAATTCAGCCCCTAGCCTACCTACAGTCGTTGGATACCATCTTTGAGCTTAAATCCACTAGTGTATCTTTCCTTTAATTAGGCGGAGCAGACTTTAATAGCGGGCAGAACGAATTACAAAAAGTACCCTTTTATTCTAACTATCTCTCAACTCAATTTGGGTACCCTTCCCAAACTGACTCACTTAGGTATATGCATGAAATATTAAGAACTTGGGATTTCAACTTATAAAACATTGAATCCTTTACAAATGATTTAGCTTAGCTAGAATTTTAAACCTACAAATAAATTTGAATTAAGTGTTTGCTTTGGATTGCTTGAGTTGAAACTTCGAATGCTATGATTGCTTTTAGTAGAGTTTCAGCTCTAAGAAATTCAAGGTGATTCACCAAATTGTAAACTTCTACTCCATGCTCTATTTATAGTTGAAGAAGACTAGAACTAGTCGTTATAAACTTCTCATCTTGACTTGTTCTTCAAAATCTCTTCTTTTCAAAGCTTTTAAATCTACCCATTTGAATTAGATTTGAGGACATTTAAAGATAGAAATTTCGAACGTTGAGTAGCAAGATTAATTCATTAATCTTTATCTCATCAAAGACTCTTATATCTTCAAACAGTTTCGTTGAGAGAGGCGTGCGAGATGTAACGTGGCAATTTGTAGTTGGACGCTTTTGTTGACATTGCAGATGGTGCAATGACACTGAAAAATGCCAGATGTTAGAAGATATCTTTTTTATTTGGACTCTTGAGAGGTAATCCCAACATTCAGTATTGAAACCTTTTGGCAGTGAGGACCACATAAATATCCTTTTTATTTTCAGCATCTTTTACTTGAAAAAGCACAACAAAAGGAATATTTTGTCTTCACATAAATGGTTAAATCACATGTGTAATTATAAGTCAGCATCACACAAGGTTACTCAATTTTCACTGAAAAACTAAGTAAAAACTTACTCAGCTCATGCTGAGTTATATCGTATAAACTATGTAGTATAAGTACTCAGTTTCTACTCTAAGCCATAACTTAACTATGTGGATGTAAAACTAAGTTTCCTCAAAACAAACTTAAGTTAAACTTAATTAAGAGTCTACTTAGTACCTAATTAATTTCACTATCCTAAGAAATTTGTTATTTCCAAAACCTAAGTACTCTAAATTACTATTAACTTAGGTTCAATAATTTTATTATTAGTTATTGATGATTCCTTATTGATTGCTTATTTTTGAACATATGGTTTCTACAATTGTTGTTTAACTACTTAGATAGATTGCTGAACTTGAGTTTATACCATTAAAGCATGTTTTTTATTTTTGCTTTGAAATTTATTTTATGTTATTTTTATATGTTTTGCATGCTATTTTGACTTTGGTTAGACAACTTAGTCTTTGGAGAATTTTGGAAGTTTGGTATTTAATGTTAACTTACATTAATGAGTTTAAAAAGGTAATAAGCAATAGACTTTTAAAAATGAGTTGCTTTTCAATAACTAAGGCTGAAATGTAAAATGCAATTAAGCTATTTTGGTGAGAAATTGAGCAATTCATCATTGCTTAATTTTCTTGTTAAGTGAGCTTGCACATGTAATTCTTAAACTAGAACTTGTTTTGGCAGTACTTATTGAAACCACATGTTAATCACTCACATAAGACGATGAAGGCATTAGGATTCAACCCTTTTCAGCTAAAAAAATCCAACCCAATTTGTTTTCCCTTAGACAACCCCTTTGAGCCTTTAATCATTCTTTAAAAAATTAAAATATTTTTAGCCAAATCCCTTTCACTTTGATATTCCCTTTTCACATGAATTTTTCCATGAGAGTTTTTCGAATCTGCAACAAGCTTATAAAAATTTAGTGTGACTTGTGTTTTTAAGAGAATCAAAGCCTGGAATTCTATAAAGATCCCTCTGTCTTGAAGCAATCTTTATTTTTCTGGCTATCCAAGGAAAAGAAATATGAACAAAATCTTGATAACAATAAAATCAGTGGTAAGCTTTAACTATTGTACATTTTTTATTCTATCCTCAAGCAAGCGTGATCTCTTTACATTTTTTAAGCTTACCAATAACTCATATTCATTGTTAGAATACTTAAATTCTTATTATGCTTTAATTTTAATTTTTCCAAGCATTGTTCCTTGAACTTATAAAGCCCTTAGATTGTTGCATAAACTTGATTGTTGAAATAGCTTGCTATAAAGTTTCGTTACTTTCTTATGGTAAATTCATTCACCCAAAATGTTCTTACTTGACCTACCTGATCCTAAGCCAACATTACAATACATATAAAGACCTTTTGATTATGTGTTGTGATTGACAAAGTGGTGGAGATGAAACCGATTCTCAAGCCTATGGATTAAAGATTGTTGTATTTAGCTGAAGAGTGACTTTCTTTTATTTCACCCAAAATTCTTGAGTGAATATAGTGAACTCCTTTTGTGAGATAATAAGATTGCATTGATGCTATGTTATTGACCAATTTGCTCTGAATTACTTGTCTTAATTTGCTTTATATGCTATGTTAACTTACTAGTGTGGTGTCACTCATCTCATGCCTTATAATTTGTATTTTCCTTAAACTATTTTGTCATAACTTGTTTTAATTTATATTATTCCTTGTTTTCGAAATATTTTCGCACTTATCTCTTTAGTTTTCTTTCTTTTTGGTATTTCTTGAGGATAAACAACGTTTAAATATAGGGATCATGATGATAAGTGGAAAAAGCACAATGAAAATATAAGTAATTTAGCCTTAGAGTCACTTAATTTGGAGTTAAATTGTGGAAATTATGAGTAATAATGTCTGTTTTGTAGGTTGTTGCGGAATATTACAAGGTTGCTGTAGATTTCTTGATTTAGGAGTGAAATTGGTGCACAAAAAGACTGATGGAGTGGCTTTTTGTGGTTGGACCATTGTTGTTGGACCAATTGGAGGGAAACGAAGCTTTTGGGAGAGGAAAATGAAGGAATGAAGTGCTTCCATGTGTATTAGTTGGCCACCAAGTGTAATCTAATGGCTTGAATTATTTTGTAATTTTATATTATCCTCAACTTGTCACTTGCATAAGGCACTTGAACTAGTATTTAAAAGGTCATATTTTTGGTTTAGAGAGTAGTTTTGAGCTCTCATTATAAGTACTTTTATTTTCTATTTTGCTTATCATCTATGTAACACCCCTTGATCGTGAATGTCAAGGTAACAGTAACTATCAATAACTTATCAATCCACCATTTTGTTTACATTAATACTTAAATAAATTTACTTTCAATATTCATATACAAAAACTCCAAATATTATCAAAATGCAATTCTCGCTCCTCACACTATCTAGTACATGCCATTATTTTACTAACCAAAATGTTATATAAAAATAATAATAATCCACCTTGAGTTTTTTCCCTTTTTGTACTCTTTAAGCTTATCCACTTATATCACTTCGATCCACACTATCTACAAAGCGTCTAAATCTGCGTGTAGAAAATAACTACACGCTAAGCAATTTGCTTAGTGGTGTACACTAATTCCAATTTCACAAAATTTAAAACACAAACAAAATACCATTTATTTATGATTAAATAAAATCATGATAATACATTTCGAAATTTCAATATACATATAAAACTCGTCTCCAAATGTTTTACTTATAGCCATAAACAACAATTGCCTGAAATAAACTAAGCATCGTTAATGGTATTAGATATAGGGGTTGGCATTAAGCCCTAAGCCGAAGCTCCTAATAACGGCAAAACGCCTGAAGCCGAAGCTCCTAATAATGGCACAAAACGCCTGAAGCCGAAGCTCCTAATAATGGCACAAGGCTTGAAGCCGAAACTCCTAATATGGCACAAAGCCCAAAGCCGAAGCTGAAGCTCCTGAAATTAGTAATCACAATATTAGTACTAAGCCCTGAAGATAAAGCTCCAATTGTTTGTACAGTACTGTACCCCCCCTTTATTGGCGCCAATCTACTCGGACCCATTTCTACTCGTTTACTAAGGGCAATAAATATATAAAAATTCTTATAATTTCAGTATGATATAATAAATATAATTAAACACAAATTCATGTATTAAGGATCTCAAATCCTTATTTTCAATCAATAAATATTAATAAAACACAATAAAATTAACTTTCTTCAGAAATTTCCAGATTTTGTGACCTGACTTCCCTTGCATTTTTCTCTATTAAAATGTCTTCAAATCAAAAAGGTTAATTCTTAAAATAACTAGCCCTATGTCTCAAATTTTTAATACCACAAGAATCACAGAAATCCAATCAATATAGATCAAGTTATACTCAAAATACTGAATAGTGTGCAAACTGAAAAACTTCCAAAAATAGATTTCATGGTTCAACTTCAAACGGAAATTTCATGTAGAAGAAAGCCGAAACTCACAAAAGTTTCTTCTAAACATATAAAAGTTAGCTTCTTCTAACATCAATAGAGTTAAGAATCACTCAAATCAGAGTAGTATATCATGAGAAAACATTAAAACAAAAACAGAGGTACAATCTGAAAATTTTCCAGCAAAACAGAAAATTCAAAATTAGTGTGCACAAACCTTTTTTAAGCTCTTCAATGGGTTTCTTCCACCTCTTTGCCTCTTCCACTATTATTATTAGCTTCCTCTATAATAATCATAAATTTCACAATCAATATACTACTTGAATAAGCCTTATAATGCCTTAAATATGCTTAATCTACCATGAATTCTACTATTTTAACTTCAATTGTCTGAAAAATCACTTACCTCAAGTTCGGGTTACTATTCATCCAAAACTTAACACCTGATTTATTCCTCTTCTAACCTTATTTGACATAAATTAATGATGATAGAAGGCTTAGAGATTGATTTCTAACAAGGATTCGAAGTCGAAATGAAGAAATCAAAAGTTTTTGAGGTTAGGATAATTTTGTAAGGAATGGAAGTGATAAAGGAAAAGAAAATGAGAGAAGGAGAATAAGGTGAAGATGAATACGTAGGAATATATATA
>CATIWQ010520909.1:0-24204 GCA_949673415.1 Euphorbia schlechtendalii
AGCTCGCCAAAGTCTTGGCGAGGGGCCTCGTCAGATTTTCTTCAGCGACACCCCTCGCAGGAAAAACTTACCTGTTTTGGATTTTCGAGATTTTCCCTATAAATAGTCGGGTCATTTTCGATAATCGGGGCCCGAAATTTCAGAGAAAAATTCTCTTTTTTAGATAAAAAAACACAGGGAAATACAACAAAAATACTTTCTTTTCTTCTAACATTTTCTTGTATCCAAAACACTTTTGGATTTCAAACTTCTTCATCTTAAAATCAAATTTCTTCATCTTTTTTTCTTCAAATATCTTCAGATATTCTCGGGTCTAAAATAAATTTAAAACCCGTGTCTGATTATCATTTGGATAAATAAACACGTATTTTCCAATTAAACTACAATTACATCAAAGCGAACAAGGAAAGTTCCAGGGGATTGAACGGATACGCCGAAATGGATTCATACCACAAGGATAAGCCTCTGAGTTCCTAGAACTGTGAATTTCGAGCTCATCATCTGCTTCATCTCTTTCTGATTTTTTTATTTGTGAACCTAGGAATTATTTTATTTATTATTGTAAATGTTGTAATAATTCTCTTCATCTCAATCTTCTATTTTATTTCTTTTTAATGTTTATGTTAGAATACCCAACGAAGGGAATTAAAATTATTACCGGATAACAGACCTCACTTTATATCATGCGATCAGTTTCACTAATAAAATTGATCAACATACGTGTAAATAAAAATAAACTATTTTTATTTAAAATAACAACTTTAATCATCGATATTTTATTTAGGCTACACGGGCCTCGCTAAAATCAAATTGAACATACGTGCAATATCTTGTGCTAACCTTTAGATGTATGCCTAGGATTTTATTTTCCTTCGGATATTGCATATATTTTTACGGAAAATGTAATTAATAGGTTAGCGGGCGGTTGCATCCCCCGATTTTTGGAAGCCTTGTAATCTTTATTTTTCGCATTTATTTTCCGCATTTATTTACTGCTTTATGGATGGTTTAATATTTCACCTTGTGGATGTTTTATTATTTTTGCTATACGTGAATCATGCACATAAACTCCAAAAATGACCTAAGTGCGAATATGCACAATTAAGAAAATATGATTTTCTATAGATGTAATTTGATGTGATCCAATAAGAAATAAGCAACTTATCCCGAACTCGAATCTCTGTGTCTAAGTGGGCCGTCCCCCGGACGTTAAGCCTCACGGGACTCTAATTCCTCGAAAGAGCTAATCCAGGTGGCGACTCCACACTAAGAGATGGCAAATTCGGGTTTGACCGATCTAAACTTTTTTTACTCTCTCTTTCAACCATTTTACCAGGTCCCTGACCCGGTGCTTTTCTTTTTAAACACCCTAGTGGACCGCGCCTCTCATCTTCGTGCGCTCTTGGCCCACCGCTCTGTGTCGTCCGCTCACACCTTCTCTCAATTCTCTTCCGTGTCGTCCGCTCACACCTTCTCTCAATTCTCTAGCAGATATGTTTTAGATCTTCTCCACAACTTCTGGAGGAGAAGGAGGAAGAGATGATTTGGTTACTGCAGCTTATTCTTGCTCTTACCTTAAATTTTCCTGAACTTCCCTCTAATTTTGAGTTTTTAGATTCAACTTCTTCTTGGCCTGGTTTTAAGTTTAAGCAGGCGTAGCTTCCATCCTTGATTTTGCTAGATTGGCCCTTGGTCTTTGAGCCTCCACCTTACCTCTTGGACTAGTAGGAGTAGAAGCGGTTGATGTTTGTACAAGCTGAGCTGATAAGGGTACATCATCAATAGTTCACAACAAATTCATCCTCATCTTCCTTGAAGATGTTCACTATAAACAAAGTTGGTACCACCTTAGCCTTCTTCAGCTTGACATTTTGAACTTTAGTGTAGCTTGTGTGAACTTGGTTGAACTTCAATTTCTTGAATTGATGGAAGTCCAACATCTTTTTCAGCGGATTAGTGGGCTCTCCACTTTCTCCCAAAAGCTTGGAGATATCCATCCTCACAACCTCCGTAATAGCCGTTATAAAGTAGCCATAATGGTAAAGGGTGGTTACCTTAGTGAGATGATGTAAGATCATCATAGGCTAGTTGAATTGCTTCCCTTCAACCATATGTTATACTAAGCACCTTTCAAAATTGGTGTAGCTACTAAGGGATCCGATCTTAGGCATCAAAATCTTGATCAATAGCTCATAGCATGCTTTCGCCTTCCATGTCATCCCTAATGCTAAAATTTCCTCTAAGCCATAATCCTTAGGGAGTTCCCAATCTCCTGGGACAACCATAGTTTCTTCATCTCCATTCCTCCCGAGCACAATGCCTTTCAAAGGGATATGCAAAATGTTGGCCAATAGCTTCGTAGAGATTAAATAGGAGGTCTTCTCAATCTCTATCATCAACATGGTAGGAAATCCCTCAATGGTGTAGAAATTTGAGTAGAATATCCTTATCAATTCCTTGATTGCTAGCCCATTAAGGAGAAGAAATTGGCTCAAATTTTGCTTCTTTAATAACACAATGCATGGTCGTATTCTTGAATAGCTCATCATAATCCACTTCAAAAACATGGCCAAACTCCTAATCTGCTCCTCAACTAACTTTGGTGAATGTTGTTCCATGGGGAAAAACCACTTTCTCTATTATACCTTCAATATGTAAACTAAGTCTAAGCTAAGACTCTAAACTAATATGATTCTCTCTTACTAACAGATGAAAAAGTTAGTGTTTTCTTTTGATTGTTTCAAATGGAATTTTTGGACATTGGGAATTCTTGAACAATATTTTCAGCTCTGAAGATATTTGAGGTGATTCACCAAGTTTAAATGTTTACTTCAGTCTTCTATTTATAGTTGTAGATGATGGAAGTAACCATTGCAAATTTCTCATCTTGAATTGTTCTTCAAAATCTCTTCTCTTTACAGTTTCAAATCTGCTTATTTGAAATAGATTTTGGGACATTTAGAGAAAGTGATTTTGAACATTGAAGTGCTAGATTAAACCGTTAATATTTTATGCGTTAAAAACTCGTTTCTAAAACAAAATTTGTTTGAGAGAGGAGTGTATGAGATGCAACGTGGAAGATTGCAATTAGTTGACTTGCTAATGTTGTAGAGTGCGTGGAGACACTAAAAATGGCTCATGTAAGAAGATGTCTTTTTGCCTTGGACACTTGTGAGGAATCTCCAACATTTTGTACTAACACCTTTTGGATGTGAAAACTCCAGAAATATTCATTTTGATTTAAACGCTTTTTACCTAAAAAGTATCAAAGGGAATATTTTATCTTCACAAACAATGTTAACGGCACAAGTGTCATAATATTCCAAGTGTCTCATTTATACTTAGTATTTTACCGAGTAAAAGGTGCATAGCACACTCTAAGTTATATCACATAAACTATAGAGTACTCAACACACAACTTTTCCTACTCTAAGCTGTAACTTAATTAAAACTCACTAAAACTGAGTTGTTTTCCTTTAAACAAACTCAATTAAAACTTACCTAATTAAAAGTCTACTTACAACCTAGTTTAATTTCACTATCCTAGTTAATTTTTTATTTCTAAAACATTTAAGTATTGTGACGTACTATTAACTTGGATTCAACACTAGTTCATAATAAATCTGGCCTAGGATGGCCCAACGCCATATTCATCTACAAATGGAATCAATATCCTCCAAAGGAATCAAGAGGGACTAGTGCAGCTAGCTACTAGATGTCGGGAAGAAGATCATGGAGAGGAGTACATCTATGAAAGATTGGATGAACTAGGGTACCTTCACGTTAGTAATTTGGTATAAGCGTTCCTATTTGGCTATCACCCTACTATAGAGAAGCCGTGATCGAGGAGAGGGCCTGATGCCTATTAGGCTCTCTATCCTATCTCAAACATATCAAAGATTGGAGAAAAGGTCCATGAAGATATCGAAGTAGAGATTTCTCCCAGCCCACCTTAGCCCGGTCATCGCTACAATATTTAATGAGGTGATGGTGAGCTCCCCGATGGGTAGATGGAATGTATGGGTGGTCTCGCTCCACCTCTCTATCAATGCACCCATGATAATGTGGATAAGTCCCTTCAAAACCAAAAGGAGAGCACAAATTAGTGGGCCGAATCCTATGGCCTCTATCACTGCAACAAGCCTCAAGTCCCATCTAGTATCCGCTTTAGCACAAATCTGCGCCTACCACTCCCCACATAGGCTAAATGCACCAATGGTCATGTAATACTGGGGCTAAAAAGTTCATGGCAGATTGCAATAATTTTTGCATTAATCTTTAGGATTGCATTTAATATTGCAATAATTCATGAAATTTGAATAAAATGAAATAAATTCATTCACTTAGACTAATAAGTTAATTAATTCATCTAAACTTAGATCTCTTTTAAATTTAATTTGACTAAACTCTTGAATTAAATTTAAAGTAATTAATTCAACTTTAATTAGAAAAATTATTAAATTTTCGATAAAATTATTGCATTGTGCCCCAGATTTTCACTTAAAAACTGCATTTTTGGGGCACCGCTCTCTTTTTTCACATTCACAAGAGTAGGGAATTGGTCCAAAGGCCGTGACCAACCCCGAGTTAGGATGGTGCCAGCCTGACCAGTGCTTTTTCCTAAGGGACAATGTCAATCTAGCACTGTCTCGGTTGGGTACTAGATTAGATCGGTACCAACCTAACATGCTGGCATTGATCCAATACTGTACGCTAGAATCGGTCCACGTAGGGCTAGTCCCGATGTATCGGTGTACCAGATCGATACCAAGACGAGGACAAAAACATCCCCATCTTGATTTCCGCACTTTATTTAGGGTATTTTCAATATTTTTCCACTCAGATTCAAGTCTAGATCTAATTTCATAGCATTCTGAAACCTACATTTCATATTTAAAATTCAAATTTAAATTCCAAATTATTCAAAAAAACTCAAATAACCTATTCAATTAAAATTAATTCGGATGTTTTTAACAAGTTACAAGAGTACTATCAACTTAGAGGTATCGCCTCTAGAGCTATCACTGAAGAGATATGTTACTCGGGGATAATCCATGAACAAATCGGTAGCTCTAAGTTCGTATCTCTGCAATACCAAGAAGGTTCACGAGCCATCTAGTCCTTCATCGCAATCCTCCAGGAGCATCGAATAAGGATGACATCCAAAAACATGTTCTACATCCTCGAAAGTGTTGAGAGAAGTTTTCTAAAGAGATAAACTCTAAAAAAAAGTGAAAAGTGTGATTTGAAATTTCTTATTTAAATCATTTATATAGAGAATTTATTAGTGACCCCAAAGGTTGCTTTGCTCCACTTCTCATTTCCAACCTCCACATTTACTCCCCATCTTTCAACTATCATGCCGTCTTGGCATTTTGGGCCAATTCACTTTCGCGCCCCCACCTACTTTGCCTTCTTAGCCCCCCTTTCCAGGCAATATTTTCTAACCCACTCAATAAAATATAAATTAGCCATTTTACCCCATTTTCTCTACCAGTTACCACATATTTTATTTATTCACTTAATATTTATTTTCCAAAAAATTTTCCTAAAATTATACCTAAAATAACCATATTTCCTCAGTGGTTAAAGTTAAGATTCGCGCCAGGGGTAAATTCAACCTTTTCAAAGGTGCCTCTATGGTATTTTCAAACCATGTCGAATTTCTCTAACTCGATTATTTATTTAGTTATTTTCTCAACGTTTTAACTCTTGATTGAAGTAACAACTTATTTTGTTTCCAAAATGTCAATCAAGAATTTAAAACACGCTTATTGGCACTCCTAACTCAATAACAAATCTTTTGCATTTTAGTTTTCCAAAATAACTAAATTATTTTCAGATAGTTTCAAAAATAAAAAAAACATCCATGTTGAGGGTTTTCTAAAGAGCAGAATAATCTTCCAAGTTTTGAGGTCAACTTTGGCACAAAATTATTTCTAGGTGATTCTGAAATCGAAAAACATCCATGTTGAGGGTTCCCAAAGAGTAGGACGTGTAGAACCCAAGTTAATAGTACTTCACCGTACTTAGTAGTTTTAGAAATAACAAGTTAACTAGGATAGTGAAATCAATTGAGTACTAAGTGGACTCTTAATTAATAAAGTAGACTTGAGTTTGTTTAAGGGAAAACAACTCAGTTTTTGCTGGATAATCAATTAAGTTTTGACTTAGAGTAGAAAAAGCTGAGTCTATACTAAGTACGACATAGTCTAGAGTTATTTCACTTAGCTTGTACTGAGTCTTACTTTAAGTAATTAAAAGAATTTTATTTGACACATAAAGAATTTATGACACATTTTCTACTAATGTCGTTTGTGAAGGAAATGAATATTCCTTAGTTGCTTTTTAGGAGAAAAGGCACTGAAATTAATGAAGATTCTAGTGGTCCTCATAACACTAAAAACTGTTAGTACTGAATGTCGAGGATTCCTCACTATAGTCCAAGTAAAAGGAATACTCTATCATGCACAGCGTCTCAAGAGTCTCCGCGTGACTCTATCAACATCAACAAGGTCAACCAATTGGTAGACTCAACGTTGCATTCTAGCACGCCTCTCTTAGAACCAGATTGCTTGAAGATAAACAAGAATTTGTCAATAGAATTTTATTACACCTCAATGTCCAAATTTCTATCTCTAAACGTCATGGAATCTATCTCTAACGAGAAGATTCGAAAGATTAGAAGAGATGAGAAATTGAAGATCAGCGATATCGTAAAGTTTGCAACGGCTACTTCGTAGAACTTCAAAGTATAAATAAAAGACTGGAGTAGAAGTTCAAACTTGGTGAATCACCTCGAATTTCTTAAGAGCTAAAACGATGCGCAAATTACTCTAGCATCCAAAGAAATTCCATCGCAAGCAATCAGAAAACATTAAATTTCATATCTGTTTCAAATCGAGAAATTTACTTAGATTAACATTTTAAGGATTCAACATTCATTTATGTTGAATTCAGTTTACTTTTCTATTTAATCTAAGTGTTAGTTTAGGAAGGGTACCCAAACTGAGTTGAGCGATAGTTAGAAAAGAGGGTACTTTCTGTAATCGTATCTACCCGTTGTAAAGGCTTCTCAACCTATTGAAGGAACGACTCACTAGTGGATTAAAGCTCGGAGATGGTATTCGGGGACTAGAGGTATGCTAGGGGCCGAACTAGGATAAATCTCAGGTGTTGACTTTCTATCTTCAATCTTTAAGCTTTAGCAGTGATAAGCTCATGCATCCCTTTTTCTCTCATTCATTTATTCACTTGTTATCCGATCTATGCTGAGCAATCTTACTTAGCTAAAGATTGAAGATAAATTGTGCCAGTAAAGCTACTCAGTTTATATGTCTTTATATATTCACTCAGCATGCTCACTCAACACGCATATAAAAATAGAACTTGGTGAAATTTTAAAATTGTTAAAATTAACAAAGACAAAGCATTCACCCCCCTCTG
Organism: Euphorbia schlechtendalii; assembly: GCA_949673415.1. Lineage (NCBI taxonomy): Eukaryota > Viridiplantae > Streptophyta > Magnoliopsida > Malpighiales > Euphorbiaceae > Euphorbia > Euphorbia schlechtendalii. Next base: position 7,447 of record CATIWQ010520909.1, read on the forward strand.
CTATTATTAAGAGCCCATTTACGGACCAACAAGTGGTATCAGAGCAGTTGCTCAGCTTTTAAACTAATTATCTTTGAGTCAAGATCAATAAATGGCTTATAACAACTTTAGTTCCGATTTTGGTCAGGAAGTTCTTCTCAAGGAGGGAATATCTATTACTAGACCACCTCTATTTGATGGTAATCATTATACATTCTTGAAACATAGCATAAAAAATTTCATCTAGTCATAAAGAATGCAAGCTTGGCTCGCTATTGAGCTTGATCCTAGAGTTCCCACAGTTGTGAGGTGCGGAGTGCGTGTGCCAGTAGATCCAGAGGACTACGATGACGCTAACCTAAGGATTCTCAAAGAGAATGTCACAGCTATTGACTACTTACATTGTACGTTAGGTCTCACTGAGTCCAACAGGGTCTTAGGATGTGAGACAGCACAGGAGATCTGGAAGAATCTGGAGATTACTTATGAGGAGACCAACATGGTTATAGAGTCAAAAATCAATCTCATGCTAAGGGTATTAAGAGCATGAATAATAGGTTCATTAACATTGTTAATGAATTGAAGAAGCTTGGAAAGGAGTTCACCAAAGAGGAGCTCGTCAAGAAGATTCTCCGCACTCTTACCTTAGAGTGGGATTCCAAGAAAAGTGCTATCGATGAGGCTCATGATCTTTAGAATTATAGTTATGATGAGCTGATAGGCACCTTGTGAACTCATGAGATGTCTCTGAGGAAGTACTTAGATGACTCTAAGAGGAATGGTGGTAAGGAGGGTAAAGCCATTGTTCTTAAAGAAGATTCATCATATGAGTCCACTAGATGTGACTTTGATGAGCAAATGGCCCTTCTGACCAGGTGTTTCAAATGCTTCATTAAGAAGGATGGGAAGTTCAATAGAAAAAGGAAATTTCCCACTAAAAGCAAGTCAAATCAGCACCGACGAGGAGCTGAGGAAGGACCGAAGAAGGAGCACATCCAAGACATCAAGTGCTTTGGCTATGGAGAGAAAGGCCACATCCAATCAAGTTATCCCAAGGTAAACAAGGATAGGTTCAAGAAGAGATCTCCAAGAAAAGTGAGGTACTTGCTGCCACTTGTAGTGACTCAGAAGAATCTTCGTCATCTAATGAAGACGCTATTGATTCAGCCAACCTTTGCTTGATGGCCATTGATGATCATCGAGGCCAAGTCTCAGCATATACCTCCGGTAGAGAACATTCCATTTTCAACTCTAAAGTTGAGCGCGATAAAGGAAAAAGCTCCTCAAGTTGAGGTACATTCTGAAATTCCTTTATCCATGGATGAATTCGCCCAGGCTCTGTTTGATGTTATGAAATTGACTAATAAATCAATGAAGAACATCAAAGAGATAGGGAGGAAAAGTGATGATTTGGAAGATACTAATGCTTCCTTATCACTTGATATCCGCTTTCTTCAAGAAAATGCTAAGTATCAAGATTCTTCTATCAGCAAGCTCACTAAGCAATTAGATGAGTTGATTGTTGAGATAACGACTTTAAAAAAAGAGATTCCTCCTCTAGCCAATAGTCAAGCTCAGAGTAACCAAACTCGTAATTCTAAGAGGAAGAATTCCTCTAAACAAAAGAAAGCGAGCCAGCCCAAACCAAAACCGGAGTGTGGTTTTTGCGAGAAAGCTGGAAATGCCACAGTTCCTTGTAAGCATAAAAATGGTTATTATGACAGTATGACAGGTCAATCTTAAGCACTACTAATGAGGGAGGACCCAACTCAAAAGCATGGGTACCTAAGAAAACGTAATTGTTTTGCTAGTGAGCCTTAGATCCACTGCTGACTCTCTAATGTGGTATCTAGATAGCAGATGCTCAAGGCATATGATGGGAGATGAAAGCCATTTCATCTCATTAGAGTACAAATGGAAATGAAGTGTCAGTTTTGGAGATAACTAGAAAGGCAAGATTGTAGGCCGTGGCACTGTTGGTGTCTCTCCTTCAATCGAAGAGGTTTCTCTTGTCAAGGGTCTGAAGTTCAATCTGCTCAGTGTAGCCCAGCTCTACTAGAAAGGAAAAAAGGTTATATTTGACTCAATAGGATGCTTAGTAATTGACTATAAGACTGACTCAACTATACTCTTTGCTCCTAGGATCAATAATGTTTATATGATTGATTTATCCCCTGGCTCCACTGACGTTTATCTTGTATCTAAGGAGGATAATTCGTGGCTTTGGCATAGAAGGTTGGGTCATATTAATATGAACAACTTGTCCAAACTAACAAAAAAACAATTATTTGTGGCGTTACCCAGTATCAACTTTGAAAAGGATAAACTGTGCTCTCCTTGTTAGCTGGGTAAGCAAGTTAAGAAATCATTTATATCTATAAATCATGTAGTAACTAAGCGACCATTGGAGTTACTCCACCTGGATCTTTTCAGTCCAGTTCAACCAATGAGCTTGGGTGGTAAGAGGTTTGGCGAGGGCGCAAGCCTAAGATTGGTCATCTTAGGTCTTTTAGTTGTAGGTGCTATATACATAACACCAAAGAGCAGTTAGGAAAGTTTGATCCCAAGTCTGATGAAGCTATCTTTTTGGGGTACTCAACTTATAGTAGGGTATATAGAATATATGTTAAATGTACTGGCCTATTAGAGGAGTTTATGCATGTAGATTTCGATGAAACTAACATTGCAGAAAGACATCCCTCTGATGAAGATGAAGGAGTTCCCCAGCTCTCAAATCAATGTAGTATTCCACAAGCTATGCTACCCAACTTAGCATAGGAACACCCAGCTAAGGAAGCCAAAGATGATGATGAAGATCTTTCTATCAACTTTAATGATGGCGAAGATCATCCTCCACCTTAGCATCCCATTGTCGATCCTCTAGTAGTTGATCCGAGTCTTCCAAGAGAGATTAGAGTTCATCGCAATCATCTAATAGATAGCATAGTTGATGGTGTCCACAAACTAGTAATGAACTGATTTAGCTTAGTCAGATGATGAGTTATCGAGCCTTCATATCATTGATCAAACCCAAGAAGTTTGAAGATGCAGAAGGAGATGATTATTGGATGATTGCAATGCAAGAGGAATTGGATCAGTTTAAGCTCAATGATGTTTAGGATCTAGTTCCTAGGCCTAAAGGGAAATCAATTATCGATGCCAAATGGGTTTTTAAGAATAAGCTAGATGAAAATGGCAATGTTGTCAGGAATAAGACTAGGCTTGTTGCTCAAGGCTACAATCAATAAGAAGGCATCGATTATGATGAGACTTATACACTAGTAGCAAGGCTCGAAGCCATATGAATCCTATATCCTTTTGCATCCCATATGAACTTCAAATTGTTTCAAATAGATGTCAAAAGTGCTTTCCTTAATAGATTCATTCAAGAAGAAGTTTATGTTCACCAGCATCCAGGCTTTGAAGATGCGAAGCATCCTAAGTATGTCTTCAAAGTTAAGAAAGCTCTCTACGGATTGAAGTAGGATCTAAGAGCTTGGTATGAGAGGCTGACCAATTTCTTGATTAGCGAAGGCTATGAAAGAGGTAAAGTGCATACAAATCTATTTATCAGGCAAAGGAAAGAAGATGTGTTGCTAGTCCAAATATACGTTGATGATATTATATTTGGAGAAACTGATGAAAAGTTGTGTAAGGAATTCAGCAAGTAGATGAAGAGTAATTTTGAGATGTCTATGATGGGAGAGCTCAATTTCTTTCTTGGTCTTCAAATCAAGCAAACTGATGATGGGATTTTCATCAATCAGTCCAAATATGCCAAAGAAATTCTGAAGAAATTTGACATGGAACATTTGAAGCCAATGTCCACTCCTATGGATACGGATACTATTTTGAGTAAAGATGAAGATGGTAAACCTATGGACATCATGTTCTACAGTGGGGTTATTGGTACTCTTCTTTATATCACTACTAGTAGGATAGACATACAGTATGATGTGTGCTACTATGCTCATTATCAAGCTAACCCTAGAGAATCTCATTTAGCTGTTGTGAAGAGAATTCTCAAGTACTTGCAAAGCTCAATTAAAGCAGGTCTGTGGTATCCCAACAGCTCAAATTTCACTCCTAGGGGATTCATAGATGCTGATTATAGAAGAGACAAACTTGACAGGAAGAGTACAACAAGAGGATGTTATTTCCTTGGAGAGTGTCTTGTCTCTTGGTATAGTAAGAAGCAAACTTTTATCTCACTGAGTATAGCTGAAGCTGAGTACATGGTAGTAGGAAGTTGTGTAGCACTAACTGCTTTGGATAGAGCAGAAATTAGAATATTATAGTATAAAGTTAAATTTTCTTGAAGTTATGTATGATAACAAGAGTGCAATTGATCTATCCAAGAATCTAGTTCAGCATGGGAGAATGAAGCATGTCAAAATTAAACATCACTTTATTAGAGATCATGTGGTACGAGGAGATGTTAAGCAGGAGTATGTTCCATCAGAAGAACAACGTGCTGATATCTTCACCAAACCACTGCCAAAGGAACAATTCTGTGTACTAAGGCAGTTGATTGGTATGGCAAATCCATGATGAAGAAGAAAGATGAAAATCTCAAAAATTTTGGCTAACTGTTCGAGATCAAGCATGTGAAGACACGTGGATAACACCATCAAGTATATAGAGTAACAGCATGAGAAACAGTTCATGGTTAAAATTCAAATCTCTACATTTTCAAAAAGACGCACACTTAAATAGGAACCATTTTTACCAAAACTCACCATTTTACTGAGGCAGTTAATTAGAGGTCAATCTATGTCTATTCTCATCATGAGCTGAAATTATAACATGTATCCAGGAGAGCTGTGATCGTCTATATAAGTTGAACATTTGAAGAGAGAAGGTTACTTGCTTTCTGGGAACTTGAAATCTCAGAGCATTCGAACCCTAATCTTTTCTTCTTTCAATTTCCTCTCAAATGACGAAAACCAAGACCACTTTTAGAATAAAAAACACCACTACCATGAAGATTATGGTGAACATAGAAGGAAAGATGGAGAAGTTAACCCTTGAAGCGGGAACTCATTTTGCTAAAGTGGAATGGGAAGATAGCTTGGATTTTGGCCCATTGTATAAAGTGAGCTTTGAAGGCCTACTGCTTAACAAGACGATGTAATGAGTTATCAAGAAGTAGAACCTCAGTTCCTTCTTAAGAATGGAAGGTCTTACAATCACAGGTCTCATGAGAGCTTTATAAACCCATCTCTACACTATAAAGGGCTTTAGTGATGTTTTACTAATAGACTTTGAGGGCAAATCAACCTTGATTTGTTCTCAGCTGATTGGGAGCATCCTTAATATGCCTAATTCAGGCACTCAGCTTCACAAATTCAGAGATGAAGACGCCGTCATCATTCCCGAAACTCCTAGCAAACTATGTTGCGGGGGAGATTGGTGCCAGCAGAATGTCATGGACACAAGGATGTGCCATGAGATGGTGGTGAAGCTGTTGTTAACCAAAACTAGCTCACTAACTAACTGCACATACTTCGAACATTGTGTGGTCTACCATATGGTAGAGGGTAAAAAGCTTAATTGGTTAGTGGTGATTCTTCACCACTTGACAAAGTTGACTACCGTCTATCACTATGGTTATCTCATAACCGAGATTATGAGGGCAGTGAAGTTGATGTGGCTCAGTTTCTAGGGGAGTCTGATGAAACATTCCTATCGGTGAAGAAGAGGCTTTAAATGTCGCATTTCAATAGGCTGGCTCACAATTAGGTTCATGCTAGGTACACCAAGGCTCAGTAGAAGCCAAAGCTGAGATATGTACCAATAGTATTACCTGCGGACATCAGCAAGGAGGAAGAAGATCAATTTATGGTAGACTTTGAGGAGAGTAATAACTCTAATAAGGCTCCAATCTCCAATATCTTAGAGAATGTGACCACCATCTCCTCCAAACCTGAGAAGGCTGCTTCCCCTAAGGCTAAGGGGAAGGGTTCAGCCAAGACCATTGATGCTTCTGCTTAGCATCAATGAACGAAAATGCAAGCCAAAACCATCACAGAAAGGGAGGTGGAGGCTAATCTGCTAGCTGAACAAATAGCTGAGGAAAAGGAAGTAGAGGCTGAGGCCAATGAGTCCCTACGACAAAGGAAGTGCAAGATAGTTTTCTCAGATGATACTGAGGAGTAGGGCGAGGCCAAGAAGTCTAGGGAAGAAGACCAACTTGGGTCCAACATTGCTGAGAACATTCAAGATATTTTTTCCAAGCTCAAGGGCACTCAGTGAAAGCATTCTGCCACCACAAGACCTCTATAGAAAAATGTGCAGGTGATGAGCAGCAAGGAGGATGTTGGAGATACCATCTTCCTAATTAATGAGGAGTTGATCCTCAGGACCCAGCATCCCCACTCCCACTTTTACTCATGTTGAGGAACCTTCTTAACATGAGTAACCTTAGGCTGACCCATCCTTGGGTCAAACAGCTAACCCAGAGGTTCCGCAAATTCCTACCCCTTCATCTTCTCCTGTAAATCCTCAAAACCCTTTAGTTGTAAATTCTTCTATCCCATCAGGTTCAAATTTAGTAGATCCTGAAACATAGAAAAATCCTTCTCCTTCTCCTTCTAACATTGTACATTCCCCAATTCACATTTCTTCACCCACAAATAGGCAAGATACCTTTTCTCCATCTCCAGTACATATTTCTTCAACCCTTTCTTGTACTTTTCATTCTCAACCAATAACCAATTCTTCTACAGCCATTGTACCTTATATTCCACTCAAACCAATTTCTTCAATTGTACATGTTTTTGAACCTTTCTTTTCTTCAAACCCATCCTCAACCCCCTTAACCCCTTTGGTAAGGGAAGTTCCCAACATTGAGAATTACGCACAAAATGGAAAAGTAAGAGGTCAAACTGCTGAGGCAAATTTTACAGCCAATGATGCACCTAAACCCAGCAGTAAGCCAGCAATGGCTTATACATCTTTCTTAGCTCAAATCTGCTTAAGATTTATGCTGAGTTAGATGGAGCAATAGGCAACTTGCTACTAGCTCATGAATTGATGAACTTGTCATCCAGGCCCAAGGTAAAATTGCCTGAATTCGAACAGCACACAAGTGTGCTTAGTGACTCTCTATACTTTGAGGAGTTTGAGAGGATCCAAGGAAGCTTGTTGGTTATTCGACTCACTTGGAAAAAGAGAGTGCCAAGTGCCTGGTAGATAAGATTGCTTTAATCTAGAATGGGTTAATGGAATCTGTAGCCCAGCTCGGGGTAACTGCTACTATGTAGTTGAGTCTCTTTTATACCAACATGGCTACTCAAGTAACACAAATCCATGAGCTTGGAAAGGAGTAGACCAAAATAAAGAGTTAGCAACTACCAAAGAAGTGGGCCATAACATCATGAAGTTGGTTGAAACTAAGCCAAAGTTCTTGCTAGTCCATGATTCCAAGCATGATGAAATGCTAAATCTCTTGAAGGATATTTCCAAGAAGCTGGATAAAGCCCCTTTCGTGAATCTTGATTCTCTCCATAGCAAGATGGATACCATTCAAAGAGAGGTCAATAATTACACAATGGAGAAAGTTTCTTTATCGTAAAAGTTTCTTGTGACCGCGTGGGAAAGATTTTTCCAGACATGCCTAAGCCTAGCATACCTCTTTCTGAGCCTCTCTTCCTAAAGAGTGGATTGACAATGCACTCTAACCTAAATGTCATAAAAACCAACGTGGAAGATCTGCAGAAGAAAGTGGAATAGTTGATCAAGATGGGAGAGTTGGATGGAAAAGATATTGATTACACTTCATGGTGTATCGCATCCATTGGTCCTAAAATCCTTGATATTGAATCTTAGCTAAAGATTGCATTAACAGCAATGGACTTCCGAGGCCTTCTTTAGTGTTTTCAATAGTTTACGAGTCAAGGCTTTGACCAGATAGCTCATCTCTCAAGATGCCACCATCTTCTTCTCAACGAGCTTAATGACCAAGATTTCTTCTCATCCAAGGGCAAGGAGAAACTAGAGCAAGAGATATCCCCACAGATAATTGGCTAGCAAGAGAGCTTCCAAGCTGCACTCAACACTTTTAATGTATGTCTTGAACAAATTGTGTAAGGACAGATAGAAGAGGGGGAGAAGGTAGCTGAAGATGCGCTCAGAATGGTAAGTCTCAACAAGGGATCTCTTCCAAGGCATTCTCATCCGCTTCATCCTTCAATTTAGTACAATAAGAACAAGATTGTTGACTCTTTCTCTTCAACGCACAAGACATAGTCTAGGCCATGTTTTGTGTAGTGTAAAACTTGTAATAGGACTTAGCGTGTAAAATTACAAGTTATATTATGTACTTGTAATAGGACTTAACTTGTAATACATTATGTACTGACTAAGTAATCTTTTGTTATAAGATCTTCTTAATGTAACGTAGGAAAACATATAAGAGACCAAACCTTTGAATTAAGGTGAAGTAAAATGAAGTCCCAAGTAAAAGAAGAACTCCTCTAAGTATGGGGGAGCTGAGCCACTTAAAGAAGACTCACTCAGTATGGGGGAGCTCAAGCTGACGAAGGGAAGTCACTCAGCATAAGGGAATTTTACTCTACTTTTAGGTATTTTGAAATCTTTGAACTACTTACTCAATTAACTTCTTCTATTACCTTGTTTTCTATCGGTCCAAAATGGGGGAGATTGTAGAACCTAAGTTATAGTACTTCATTGTACTTAAGAGTTTTGGAAATAGCAAACTATCTAAGATAGTGAAATTAATTGAGTACTAAGTGGACTATTAATTAATAAAACAGACTTGAGTTTGTTTAAGGGAAAAAAACTCAATTTTTGCTAGATAATTAATTAAGTTAAGACTTAGAGTAGGAAAAGCTAAGTCTATGCTAAGTACGACATAGTCTAGAGTTATTTTACCCAGCTTGTGCTGAGTCCTACTTTAAGTAATTAAAAGCATTTTATTAGACATGTAAAGAATTTATGACACATGTGCTACTAACATCCTTTGTGAAGGAATAAATTATTCCTTAGTTGCTTTTCAGGAGAAAAGGCCCAGAAATTAATGAAGATTCTCATGATCCTCACAATGCCAAAAAGTGTCAGTACGGAATGTCGGGAATTCCTCACTATAGTCTAAGTAAAAGGAATTCTTTGTCATGCGTTGTGTCTCAAGTGTCTCCGTGTGACTCTGTCAATGTCAGCCAATTGGAAGACTCCACGTTGCATTCTAGCATGCCTCTCTCTAAGCCAAATTGCTTGAAGATAATGAGAATTTTTCAACAGAATTTTATCGCGCCTCAATGTTTGAATTTATACCTCTAAAAGTCCTAGAATATCTCTCCAACAGGAAGATTCAAAAGATTGGAAGAGATGAGAAATTGAAGATCAATGATCTTGTAAAGTTTGCAATGGCTAGTTCATAAAGCTTCAAAGTATAAATAGAAGACTAGAGCAGACGTTCATACTTGTTGAATCTTCTCGAATTTCTTAAAAGCTAAAACACTGCGCAAATTACTCTAGCTTCTAAAGAAATTCCATCGCAAGAAATCAGTAAACATCAAGGTTTATATATGTTTGTAATAGAGAAATTTACTTAGATAAACATTGTAAGGATTCAACATTCATATAAGTGTAATCCAGTTTGCTTTTTTATTTAATCTGAGTGTCAGTTTGGGAAGGGTACCCAAATTGAATTGAGCGGTTGTTAGAAAGGATGGTACTTTCTATAATCGTGCCTACCTTCTGTAAAGGCTTGTTCGCTTAGTGAAGGAATGACTCACTAGTGGATTAAAGCTCAGAGTTGGTATCCGGGGACTGGAGGTAGGCTAGGGGCCGAACCAGGATAAATATCAGGTGTTGACGTTCTATCTTTAAGCCTTAAGCTTTAGTAGTGATAAGCTCATTCATTTCTTTTTCTCTCATTCATTTATTTGCTTGTTATCCGATCTATGCTAAGTAGTCTTACTCATCTAACCATTGAAGATAAACTATACCAGCAAAGTTGAGCAGTTTATACTTTTTTATATTGGACTCAGCACGCTCACTTAGCATGCATATAAAAATAGAACTTGGTGAATATTTTAAAATTGTTAAAAGTAACCAAGATAAAGCATTCAGCCCCCCCACTCTGCTATGTTAAGACCTCGTTTACGAATTAACAGGACGGTCTTCTATGTTTTGAGGTTAAATTTAGCACTAAATTATTTCTAGGTGATTTTGAAATCGAAAAACATCCATGTTGAGGGTTTCCAAAGATTATGGAAGTCTTCCATGTTATTTGGTGAACTTTGGCACTAAATTATTTCCAAGTGACTACAAAAATCGTAAAACATCCACATTTAGGGTTTCCTAAGAGCACAAGGATCTTTAATGCTCTAAGGTTAAATTTGGCACTAAATTATTTCCAGGTGATTTTGAAAATCAAAAAACATCCATGTTCAGTGCTTCCAAAGACCACAAGGGTCTTCCATGTTTTGAGGTCAACTTCGGCACTAAATTATATCTAGGTGATTTTGAAAATTTTAAAATATTCTTGTTGAGGGTTTCCAAAGAGCATGATGATCTTCCATATTTTAAGGTCAACTTCGGCACTAAATTATTTCCAAGTAATTCTAAAAATAGGAAAACATTCATGTTGAGGGTTTCCGAAGAGCATGTCGGTCTTTCATGTTCTGAGGTCAACTTCAGCACTAAATTATTTCCAGGTAATTACAAAAATAAAAAAATCCATGTTGAGGGTTTCTAAAGAGCATGAAAGTCTTCCATGTTTTTATGTCAACTACCAAATTATTTCTAGGTGATCCTCAAAATTAGAAAACATCAGTGTTGAGGGTTTCCAAAGAGCACGGCGACCTTCCATGTCGTAAGGTTAACTTTGGCACTAAATTATTTTCAAGTGATTTTGAAAATCAGAAAACATCCATGTTGAGAGTTTCCAAAGTTCACGATGGTCTTCCATGTTATGAGGTTAACTTTAGCACTTAATTTTTGAAGGGTTCGCGAAAGGCCATATAACGCTCGGAGTCAACCTAAGTTGTTTCTTCACTTGAGTTTTGAACGGTGCACTTTCACACCTAACGATCAACAAAGAACACCCAATTATTTCCTCAAGGAGACAACTAACCACTTTAACCTTGGAAGTCAACCTCATCAAAGTTCCGAGGGGTGCACTTTCCGACTGCCATGTCAACTTCGACATCTCATGCAACCTCAAGTATGATTTCTATCCCTTGATCTTTTCGTGTGGCCACTCTGACTTATGCCGATGGTGACCACATGAGGGGCAACCTATGAGCATGAGTTTCTTGGTCCCTCTCAAAAAGCAATGATGAGAAATTATTCTCACTTACTCTCCAATTCCGGTAATCCGCATTGATATTACAAGACATTTGAAGGGATCTTCGATCCTTTTGGAAATCAAAACCATTCTAAACGACCCTTCTAAATCGACAAAAACAACCCAAAATATCCTAAATAAAGCCCTTCCAACCTATCCCAACTAAACCATTTTGGATCAGTCTAACTTTTCAAATTAATCTAGGATAGGGCCAATATTGGTCCTCTAAGCAAGGGTAGGGCATGGTCGTTATCGGTCCGCTAAGTAGAACAGGACTAGTTAAGATTGTAGGGCAAGTCTAGGCTTGGTAATTTGCTAAGCTAGACCGGCACCGGCCTTGCCCATATGTGAAGGCTGGTTCTAGCTAACTTTTTAACCACTCCTTTTTACAATTTTCCAGTTTTACCCTAAATTTTATTTGCCCTTTCTAAAAAATAACCTTAACCCTACTCTTAATTACAACTTTTACCAACCTCTATATAAGCCTAAAAATTAGGTTTTTGAGTGATTGGTATTTCTTAGCAGTTTTGGGATCTTTTAGAGAGAAATTCTTAGGGTTTTTAGAGAAAAGTTAAGAAAAATCCCCACTTGCATTTTTCTGATATTTTTCTATAAAAATCCCTATTTTCTTTTAGGTTTTGTCGAGTTAGAGACTTATATCTTGCCCCCGAGTTTCCTATTCCCTCACAAACATTCACTTTTTGACACCTTTTCTTTCAAAAATCAAGAAAAAGGCTTCAAAGATTCTTTTTCAATGTTTCTAGCTTTAGAAGTCACGGATTCAAGTCGAAGGGGTAAGAATATGAGCTTTTGAAGAATCTTGGCATGTTTTTAAAGCCTTTTTAAGTTTTTTTAGTTCCATATTAGATCTCTCCAAGGAAACAGACCAGTACTTGTCTAGTCAGACTAGTACCAATCAGGTCCTCCCAAAACTGGTACCTACCAATCTAGTGTGCCAATCTAGTACTGGCCTACCAGGCCGATCTCAACCGGGCAGGCAGGTTATAGGTTGGTACCAGCCGAGACCACATGTTTTGCTATTTTTGCTCTAGTTTTTGTTTATTTCTTGCTATTTTGGCCCCACAAGATGAGAAATGCATTTTTCCTCGATAACCGACTAACTTTATCTCATGTATAATCCAAAACAATAAATCTTGGTAATAAATCAAGGATAAAATCAATTATTTTCAAATAAAAGCACGCGGGGAACCCTTATTCCCCACTTTTCAATCCACAAACTCACGATTCACCCTAATCTAACTTATGCTATTAATTTTGTCTTGTATTTGTATACTAATTATGCCAATGTGTTTTCTGATATATCTCGTACTAAATTTTGTGGATGTAGGTAGATTTAGGTTAGATGTATGCTACATTTTTATTTCCTTCAGGGTATCATAACTGTTAATAACTTGTATATGTAGATCATATTCTCCCTGGTTTATATTATTATTTACCCAACCCCCTCTTAGGTTAGAGGCCTTATATTTATTTGTTTATCGCTTTCCTTTATTTATTTATCGCTTTCTTTTATTTATTTATCGCTTTCCGTATGTGTGTGTAATGTTAATGCTTACATAATCGAAAATGTCTAGAAAATAATCCAAATATCTTAAAGCCAGTGATGTGTATGTAATATTAACTCAAATAACGATGATGTAGGTAGCTCATCTAGATTTGAATCTCTAAACTAAGAGGTGGTTTACCCTTAATGGATCTAGGCTTTATCAAATTTTCAGGAAGAGCAGATTCAGGTGGTGACTTCGTAACATAAGCTAGATGTTTAGGCCTCGTGTTTTTCCATGGCTTTTACTTTTTTGAGTAAAACCCACTTTCCCTATATCATGGGGCTAGAGCATCACGGCGACCTCGCAAGATCGAAATGTCAACCGCTCTAAACACCTTCACCAACTATGATTAGTTTACATTGCTAATCAGTTATCATGCTAGATAGGAAGCATGAGATGAAGCAAAGATATTCTTCAGTCAATAAATAAAATAACATAGAAGCACAAGATGACGCAACTCTAGGAACCCAGAGGCTTACCCTTTCATTGTGAATCGACTTCGATGTATCCGTTTGATTCTCAAGAGCGTTCCTCATTCATTTTTCAGATGTGTTTGTATGGAAAATAAACGTTTATTTATTCCAAAGATAATTCAGACTCAGGTTCTAAATTTGTTTTAGACCTAAAAATATCTGAGGATTTTAGAAGTAAAAGAAATGGATAAAAGTTGATTTAAAAATCATAAAGTTCAGAATCCAAACATTTTTTGGATCCTAATGTATTCAAAGAATCTTCGAAAGAAAATATTTGTGTAACTTTTCTTGTTGTTCTTCTTGAGAAAATAAAAATTTTTCTAAAATTTTCAGGTCCCCTTCAATCCAAAAAAGACCTTGAATTTATAGGGCAAAACCTAGGCTCGCTGGAATTCCCAGCGAGGGGCTCGCTGGAAATTCCAGCCACCCCTCTTGGGTCGTTGGAAACCAACAAGCTGACTTACCGGGCGTGCCAGTCCGATGAGCCCCGTCATATTAAGCTTTTCATGATATTTTTTTATATTTTTAATTTATTTATTTATTTTGTTGATTTAAATAATTAATCCCTAAACATAAGTTGGCCATGAGGAACATTCTCATTCGGAGATCTTCAAATAATTGAAAATTGTGTAATTCAAGGATAAAAATCTCGAAAAGCCATCATCATCGAACGTGCAAGCTGGTACAAAATCTCATGCTCATAGCTATCCCTCGTGTGATAATCACTGGTAGTATAACTAGTATGATCACACGAAATGAAGCGGAGGGATTGAGAATATACCTGACCGGTGTGGCTGATGACTTCTTTATTCTTTATCCTTGATCGGTGATGACGTGGGCCTTCCTTACTAGTGCTATGTCTTCATGAGATTGCCCATTTCTTTCTTCAGAATCCTTTGGTACTTGATGCCCCTTACGAGTGGATCAACCATTTCTTTCTACTATATCCCTTTAGTAGTTGGTAATTGTTTCCTTCTTCGACTTCTATTATCATGTGCCCCTTATGAGTTTGTTCGAATGGTGATTGAATCCATTTTAAAGGTGACCCCATGTGGAGGGATATTCAACCATTTCTTTCTTCGATTGGTGGATAAGACTGTTTCTTTCTTTAGTCATCAAGATAAATGTCTCCTTCTTCAATTGACTTGTTTCCATATGACAAATCAAAGAAGAAGTGTAATGTTAGTTTATTTTATGATGAATGGTTTAATTATTTGATTGAGTTTATGCGAAGTAAAATCTTTGCCCCTTCAATCAAAAATTAAAACATGATGAGTAAATGAATTTAATGAAAATTCGGGGATGTCCCGATGACCCCTTCGTTGTTTTAGGAGGCTTTTGTGATGCAATGTTGCTTGAATGGACTTTAGGCTTGAGTGGGCCATCATCCATCCTAATGTTCGTAGGTTTCTCAAGTGGAGGTGGAGTTTCTTGTTTACTAGGACAATGTTGCCCTAGTTTGGCATGTTTTAACTTGCAAATGACATGATGTGTATGTAATGTAGGAATGATTTAATGCATGAGCAATATTTATCATATGATAAATTTTCATTTATTGTAGGTGTTGTGGGCTTCATTCATTGGAGAACCTTCTCTTGTGCTGGTTCATGGATGCCCCTACGAATTATCTTATTGGGGATTCCATGGATTACTCCTGTGGAGTGATGGCCATGGGTTCGTTGAATCAGATTCAAGTTTAAAGCTTGGATTTTGTTTGAGGAGGGTCTGAATGGATCATTGATCCTATTGTGTAGGCGATGATCGCTCGAAAGCTATTTTCCTGAAGTGTTTGGAGGTGTAGGATGTCACGTACCATTCCAAAGATGAAATGATAGATTTGATATTTCTTTGGTTCTACTTTTTGCATAGATTGTCCTTGCTGGTTTTCAATCTATCGAACCTTATCTTAATTTTTGCTTGGACGACCCTTTCAGGTTTTCAATCTAGCAGACTCATTTTTCTTTATTTTATTCTTTATTTTTTCATTTGGATGTTTACTTGCGATACTCTACCATTGGCACGCAAGCAATCAAGATAAGCATATGGATAAAGCTTCAGCAAAAAATGATAATTCATTGATTAACTTAATAGGGGTATAAATGTTTCAAATTATTTGACTCCTACCATTGATTAGCCTCTCAGGTTTTCTAACTAATGTGGTTCTCTCGATGTCCTAAATTTTACCTGAGCTGCCCTTTTCGGGTTTTCAACTCAGTGAACTATTCTTTTTCTATTTTGAAAAGAAGCCCTAATATTTGCTCAACTAATCAAGTCTTAATTGACAAGCTAATTATGAAATTTTTTTATTCATGCTACTTTTTATTAATTTATTTCTTTCACTTAGGCGTGATAGTAATTGGGTAAGACTTGGTTGATTTGGTAGATCGGTCATCGTCTGTCCATAACTTCATTTGTTTTCTAATCGATTGGTTGGTGCTCATGCTGCTTTGCTAGCTTGAGGTGTATGTGATGATGAGTCTTGATCATTGGCGTTTCCTTCAATGGTGTAACGATTGCCCCACAAATGGTAGCGAGCTGTGCGAAGGAGTTGTTGGCGTGTTCAACAATCTGACTCCTTTTTGTCTTTAGTGTTACGCCATCTATTTTGACTTTTCTGGAGCTTCAATCTTTGCTTGATTGCTCCACAAATGGTGGTTAACCATGTGATGGAGTTGTTAACATGCTCAATGATCTGACTCCTTCGTTGGTTGTTTGGTCTCAATTTGCTTTGTTGACATTTTGGCCTTATTCTAACTCCGATCCTTTTAATCTTCACATGAATGATTTAATAGTTAGTGGACATTTCATTCTTGGAGATCTTTACATTGATCTTTCATCTTTGTAAGATGAAGCAATTGCTATCACGCGTTGTATGAGTACATGTGTTTGTCTCTCACTTTCTCTCAAGAGTCAAATCATTTGAATTTATTATGGGGAATCCATTTATACCTAAATTAATTTCATGAAATGATATGTCACGTGTGCTAAAAATATTATGTACATGTTTATGAGAATGCTTGATGTCATTGATAGAATATCAAGTAAGTAAACAAAGTTCAATTTATTTAGAAATAATTCAAAAGCCTTGTAGGCAAAGTAGCTGAAAGCTAAATTATTACATGATCATTCATCATGAGTTAGTGTCCCCCAGATGTGTCCATGGATTCAAAGTGCTCCATCCTATCCACCTTCGCAAACACTTCTTGATAGCTTGAAAAGATGTTTGACCCAAACTTATTCCTGTATGATGGTAGTGCACTGTCCAGTAGCTTGATTATAATCTCTGGTAGAGTTAAGCGAGCCCGAAGTCTGACCTGTGTGGTCATCCAATGTGCATAGTAGGATTTGAAGCTCTCACCCTGCCTTTGCCTTATAGCCTCCAAATGTTGCATTGTGGTTTCCATTTGAGAGTTGAAACCATAAT
>CATIWQ010521003.1:0-27466 GCA_949673415.1 Euphorbia schlechtendalii
AATTGGTGGAAAAACACATATTTGTCTATGTGTAATTGATAAATGACACCAGAGGGGCTCCCTTCAATCCAATTTTATAGGAAAAAGTATCAATAAAGAAAATAAAGAGAAAACAAGTATTCTGGACGGTTCTTTATAAAGAACCTTCCTGATTGCTAGTATTACGGACGGTTCTTTATAAAGAACCGTCCAGATTGCTAATATTTCGGACGGTTCTTTATAAAGAACCGTCCGAATTGCTAGTATTTCGGACGGTTCTTTACTAAGAACCGTCCGTATTGCTCCTTATTCCGGACGGTTTTAAACCGTCCGGATTAGTGTCCGACTATTCGCGTCGTGGCCTATGTGGACGGTTCAAAACCGTCCGGAAAAGCCTAAAAGAACCGTCCCGAAAAGCCCTTTCTGCACTAGTGGATGTTTAGAACTGTTGCCACGTCGGGCTCTTTGAAGAAAGATTAGAGAGAGAATGTTTTAGGGTTTTCAGAGAAAGGTTGTGGAAAGATCCCCACTTGCGTTTTTCCTACATTTTTCTCCTAAAATCCTCATTCCTTCTTCAGTTTTTAAGACTTAGAGACTCAAAACTAGCTATGGGGTTTACGATTCCCTAAAAAAAATCCACTTTTTCATAATTTTTCCTTCCAAAAATCAAGATTAATGGATTTAAGGATCTCTTCTTGGTGTTTTTCAAGTCCTAAAGTCATGAATTCACATCAGAGGGGTAAGATTCTAAGCTTATGGAGATTCTTGGCTTATTTTTGTGCTTTTTTGCATTTTTTGGGGTCTATCCAAGGGTAGCAGACAAGTACTTGTCCGATTGGACTGGTACCGGCCCACCCTAAGGGCGGTACTTACCTGAGGATTTGGTACCAGCCCCTAGGGAGGGCTGATTCCGACCCGACCGGTAACAGTCTGGTCATCCCAAGGTTAGTTCCCCCTCTCATAAGAGAAGGGGGCCGATCTAGAGCACTAGACGAGTACCACCCTGTCGAGTCGGTACCGACCCCTTACTAGGGGCGATCCCAATCGGTTAGGGGGGGGGGTATCCATCTGGTACCGACCTCACCCCCAGTTTATGTTTTCCAACCTAATTTCGTTATTTTCTTGCTACTTAAGGGTCCCATATGACGAGAAATACATTTTCCTCGACAACCGACCAAATTTATGCCATGTATAATCCAAAACAATAAAATTTGGTAATAAATCAAGCCTAAATTAATTATTTTCAAATGAAAGCGCATGGAGAACCCAAATTCCCCACTTTCTATCCCATAAACTCGCAGTAACCCTAATCTAACTTACGCTACTAATTTTGTATACTGATTATGCCATGATGTTGTGATATATCATGTGGTAACCTTTGTGGATGCAGGTAGATTTAGGTTAGATGTACGCTAGGTTTTATTTTCCTTCGGGTATCACACTTTGTATATAAAATATCTTTATATATCAATTATATTTAGGGCCATCTGTATACCCCCAATATGTATTATTATTTACCCTCCCCCTTGAGTTAGAACCTTGTATCAATTTATTCATCGCGTTCTCTTATTTGTTTGTCGCTTTATTATTTATCACTTTCCGCCTGTGTGTGATATAAATGCTAATATAAATCGAAAATGGCTAGAAAATAATCGAAATATCTTATAGATGGTGGCTTGCTTGTAATCTTAACTCAAATAGCAATGAAGTAGGTAACTCATTCGGAATCAAATCTCTGTACTACATTGCAGTTTACGCTTAAGGGATCTAAGCTGTATCGAATTCCTAGAAGAGTTGATCCGGGTGGCGACTTTGTAATGTAGGCTTGAGGTTTAGGCCTCATGTCTTTCCAAATCTTTTATTTCCTCCCGAGTAAAACCCCACGCCCCATCTCACTAGATCGTAGCCTAGCGGAACTCGCGTGGGTCTCGAAACATCGTTTGCTCATAGTGGTGACTCTGCTCGGGATCATTCTTCAATTTAAAACATAAAATTTTAAAAAGACTTTGATGAGTATTGAAAAGTTGTTAAATGAGTTTATCCACCTCTAAAGTATTTCACCAAAGCATATGCATTAAATGGATTGGCTTTAAAATTAGGGTGCCAAATTTTTTAGCTTGAAGCCACGAAAGCATCACTTATGACCCATGGAGATTGATGATGCCTACTGTGTGGATCACTTGCTGCCATATCGCATGTAATCCCTCATTTGGCTTGGAGTGGATCATTATGCAACAAGTGCATTCTACATCAGTAACCCTTATGACCAAACTCATATATCATTGCCATAGTAACTTCCCTCAAGGTGTAACAAATTATCTCTAAGTGATTTATGCATGTTCGCTCCTTGACATCCTCGTGGTGTCAAGATGATCCAAGCTTAGATTTAGAAGCCAAACCCTTTATTCTTTGGGGGGCGTATTGTTGGAAGAATTATTATTATTGCATGCATGCTACGTGCTATGTGTTTAATAACTTTCCCTCCATTTACATATCCAAATAAAAACAACATCTCACATGATGTACATCACACTAACCACATTCTTTTGTACAAATACTAACTTACACACACACACAAATTCTTTTTATTAGTTTAAGGTTTTAGAATGCTCATGATCATGGCATCATTAATAAACCTGAAAACATCAAGAAATACCTCTTCTGTATTCATTAACCATAAAGACACTTGAGGTCGTGTCACCATAGTGAACGCATCGACATAACATATCCTCACGATTTTGATGCTTAATCGGCATCCGAAACTCTGTCCAATTTGAGTCATATACTCAATTCATTCATTTCTCCACATTGGCGACACCAAACATGAACATTAATTAATTCATTAATTCAGTTACATCATTAGGGTATAACACATTATCTTACCCAAAAATAGAAGTCCTCATTTAGCCGTAACTTAAGGATATTACCATGGTAAGTATTGGAATTGTTGATGTGCCCTAGTTCTAAAGGCATTGGTTCATACAATGTCACATCATAAAGGCAACAATCTACTACATTTATATCTTGTGCTATAATATGAGTAGAGTAGCCATTGATTGATAATAATCATAAATGTCCCAAGTTTTTTTTATCATGGGAATAAATAAAACGAAAGACTTGTATGTTGGATGATCTATAGCAATGTACTTGCTATGTCACTTGGTGAAGTAGATCATGAACATGGGCATATGTTGGAAACATTGGGCTGGACCAATCCACCCAGCAAAGTCACATGGTTGTATGCCATAGACAATTTGCTGAGTAGGTCTCAATTATCCTCAGACATGAATTCAACTTATTATTGATGTGGAAATGAGTATGTTGTATTATATTAATAACGGGTTCTTAAATATTGGATTACAATACGAGTACGCTCGGTATATCTCATGACCACAATAATAGTAATGTTCAAGTGATATGATTGCCATTCTATTTGATAAATCAAAATGAATCACCGGCCACTTGATGAATAAAAAGTGATAAGGACGTCCAATAAGTCATTTACTTATTTTATCATTTTATTCTAGATCAAGAAATACGATGAACTGCATAAGGGGTGACAAGCATCATGTCTCTTGTTCATCATATTGATGTCAGTTAGGAAAAGATTTTGTGAGATAACTGCTAGGTTCATTATCTTAAATGGACAGTTGTACACTATCCCAATTGGGGTTGTAATGTTTTGCTAGAATCCACGTACAGTCTATGGGTGAGAATCCCATTACCAACATATGGACATACCCAAAGGAACGTGCGCTTAGAACTACTTATATGGGATTCCTTGTAAATGCAATGTTACAAGACTTGATGAAGAATTGATTATTAATTAATTGAAATGTCAAGTCAATGTAATTGATTAATCTATATAACTTCAAGATATTAATTTAGATAATGGTATGATATAATTTATTTATATTATTCATTAAATTATATTAAGTTGATTAAATTGTATTTACATATGAATTTATTTAATTGATATGTCAAATAATTTAATTGAATAAATTTAATTGATAAAGTTTGACAAACTATATTAATCAATTAGATAATTTAGTTAATAGAAATGCAGTATGACATTTTTATTTGATTAAATATAATATTTTAATTTTGTCCATTGGATTAATTTGTAAATTATAAAAGATGACATTTGATTTTTTTAAAGAATTAAACTAAAAGGTTTAATTATTAAACTACATATTTAACGGGACCAATTTATACTTAGAATTAATCTAAACCTAATTAGTTAATTAGGATATCAATCTCAAATTAAAATAAAACAAAAACCTAATTTTCTAATTGAATGAAACATGAGTAGCCACTTTTAAAATAGCACAACGTCGGCTTCCCCAGCATAGAAAAATGGCAGCCTTAATAAATTGGGTTCCTGAAGTTTTTCTCATCGTTCTTCTTATATACAGCTAGAACCGGTCTCGGTTCGATAGGAGTTCGTACAAGTAATATTGGAGAGCTTCCACTTGAGAGCTTTAATGTCATGTATCTCTTAAAGAGACTACCAAGTAAGTTTATACTTGATAATTATATTGTTTCGAAACCCTATCAATGGTTCTTGAGAATATCTGATTCGAATTTGAGAAAATTTTGACCGGTAATTCCATCTTCGCAGTTATGTTTTCGATGACAATTCCCTTCAGTTGGTATCCGAGCCTGGTTTTATCAAGAAGATTGTTTATGGTTTTTTTGATTCCTATGGGTTTTTCATCTCGATGGAAAAGGTTTTAGGACCGTTCTTGAGGTTTTGTGATTTTTTCTCAAGTTGATTAATTGACAAAATTAATTTAACAAATTGATTATTGTAATTAATCGATTTTGAATTTAGTCAAAAGATCAAGTTTCTTGATTTATGAAAGTTTTCTATTCGACAGGGCAATCTCGGAGATTCTCGGGGCTCTGAGCAAAAAATTGTAAATAACCCCTCACAGAATTAAAGTATGTATAAAAAATTTAAACTATAAATTTAATATTTCGCCAATATTTATACACAACAAAATTTTTAATAAACTTTAATAAATACATATTAGGCATTACGATTACAATATTATCATTTGAAAAAATATCAATCGGATTATTATATTCAATATGTAACCCTGAGTTTTACAAAAATAATTAAAATTAGAAAATGAAATAAAATTGAATACAATAATTGTTTGATTTCGAGAAACAATTATATATTGAGCAAAAATCAGTTAATTATTTTTTTGGTTTAAACTAATTAGAAATTGAAAATAAATTCACTTAATAAGTTAATAATGTTAAATTGTTCCAACTGAAAGTAAAATAATAAATATAAATTTTTTACAACATTTATTTTTTAGAGTGTTGAAAAATAACACTTGTGGAAGGTAATATATATTTTTAAAAGGAAAATTGAGCAACATTTATTTTTATCAACTGAAATATTGTTGATGAATTTGTTTAGTGTAATCAAGCAAATTTATATAAGATAAATTTTGAAAGGAAAAGAGCAAAGGAAGTAAAGGATACAAATAAATAAAAAATGTGGCAGCTAAGGTTCAAACCCGCCCCTAGAGGAAGGGGACGTGTGCTCCAACCAACTGTGCTGTATAACATTATTATTATTATTTCTTTCATGGTTTATGTATATATTTAAGGTTTTCTATCCTCGAACAAATCCCAAATAGAATTTTGAAGCTCCCGGGAAATAGGGGTCCTGAGCGGTCGCTCACCTTACTCCTGTTAAAGGCTGGCCCTGCTATTCGGTAGAAAATGTTTCAAAATCATTGATTTGAATTTTTGATATTTTTCTCAAATTATTTGATTTGACTTTGGTAGCAATACTCTTGTATTGTATTTTATGTTTATCAGGGTTATAATTATTTTACATTTATTAATTAATAAATTAAATAATTAATATAATTAATTATAAAAATATATAACTATAAAAAGAAAAGTTTATTAATGTATTGAATTCTGCCCTGACCATACTTGAGTGGCGTCCAAAGGACGCCACCCTTTTGCCCTGGACACAGCGCCCAACATGGACGCTGTGTGCCTTACTGGACAGCACGCTGTCCACATAATGTGGACAGTGTTCTGTTCATCGGGTAGTGGGCTAGTTTGTCAGGCTCACGGGTTTCGGGAATCCCGTGCTAATTTTTTTATGAGTGGTTTGTTTTGATAAAATGATTAAACCGGATTGTATTTAAAATAAACGGGTATTTTAAATTTATCCAGAATAAAAAATTTAAAGTGAATTGTTTAATAGAATCAACATTCGAGATTAAATTCTAATGATTCAAAATTTTTCAAAGTCCGTTTTAAACGGTTGAACCGAATTGTATCAAAATATCATTCCTATTATTTTGTTTATTCGGTATCATAAATTCTAATATTTTAAAACTGTAAATTTTAATTAAATGGAATAAAAGTTAAATTTTAACTTGTGGCATTAATATTCAATTAAATTAAATATTTTAAATGTGAAATTAGCCTAAATAGACCTTGTTACCGGTTATAGTTGGGAAGCTAAATTTTGTAATTGTGAAGCCTTAATTTGAGTGGGAGCAAAATTGTATATTTTACAAAATGATCATTGACCATTGGACCATAACGAGTTTTAAGTCACAATTGTCAAAATTAAGTGATTTCACTATGTATCTCGACTAAATATAATAGATGTAATTATAATTGCCATATCAATGCATCATATTCGTATATATAAGTATGACAGTTACTATGTTAAAAATTCATATTTGAGAATTTTATGAGTTCAAATGTGATTTGGTTTAAATTTTCAATATTTGCTAATACCCATAAAAATTCTAAATTGTGATTTTGGACATTGAACCTCATTTTATATATAGAATATGAATACATAATATCTAAAATAATTCCATGGACCCGATTCATTATACAAGCTGATAATACTTTAATAATCCATTAAATATTGAGTCACTTAAAAGTGTTTTCCTGATTCACACATTTGCCATACATTGTAGCACAATGTGCAACATGCTCAGCAGAGCACATTATGTTTTTAGTGGGCCGCGGAGGGTTAAGATACTTAGTATGGCTAACATGTGGAATGACGGTTTGACTCAACAGGTTTTGTTCTAACTTAGATAAGGCCCAAGACAGATGAGTAAAATACCAATACGTCCATCAACCAAGAGTCCTTTTAAGAAAAGGATTGGATAATCTATCCTACCAGACATTCAATAATGGGTTCTATATTCGGGCTCAATCCGACTCATTATTGAAGGGTTGTGGATCTTGGAGAAAGCTAATAAAATCATCAACATAATTTTTATCATGATTAATTAATTTGTTTAATAGCATTAAAGACCTTTATTTTCAACATTGGATTGATCATTCTGTGTAGAATAACAAACTAATTTTAGCAACACTGACAACCAATCATTCAAACTACGATATATCCTTGAAATGGACTGGCTATCTAGGCAATACTTCTTTAATTATGATCAAGATTTGTTTTGAGACATGAACCAAAGGAATTTGGTAGATAGGCCAAATGTTCACTGGAAGAGATATTATATCAGCCCAAGTTGGGTGGTATGTAAATACAAAAATTGAAAGGAGGGATGTGAAACACCTTATGTTAGCTATAATGGTTCCTGAATTGTGCAAATAGTTAAAGGAGATACAAACATATGCTGTCATAAAGTCTCTTAGCGAGACATTTCATGAGCAACTTCATCAAGAGAGATTCTTGATCACTAAGGAGTTTCAATCATATAAGATGGCTACTATAATCTCCGTGAATGCTGATGTATAGAATATTGAGAAACTCACTAAGAGTTTGGTTCATATTAGTGTATTAGTATGAGCTTTATAGTTAGAACTATCTTGCTCTTTCTACTTCAATTCTATTCATTATAGTCCACATGTCATAGATGAGTATGACCACGGTAAGCTACAATAGTTTCTTTAGCTAGCCAAGGGTTCGGTTAATAAGACTCAACCAGAGTTGATGTTTGATGAATGTTTCAACATAAGAGCATAGATGAGACATTGCTAGTCAAGGGTCTCATGACTACAAGAAAGTTAAGTTTTTACTATGTCCAAAGGATATCGATATCAAATACAAGTGTCTTGGAAACAATATAAGAACATGTCCTTAAACATTTTGGGAGATTTCATGGAGAGCATTAAATATTCTTCATAAAGGTATATATAATATAAATGTAATTATCTCTCTTCAACATCTGAAGTAATAGTTGCTATGGTCCTAGCATTGATAATGCACATGAACTTAAGAATAGATGGTTGAGATCCCAAGAGATGAATTCTTAAATTATAAAAGGAGTTCTTGTAACGACCATTAAGATTAAAGAATGTCACTTTAGGATAGCCGATAAATTATTTTGATTCTGAAAGGATGAAATTTCTGAATTCACTTAGAGTGAAAACTTATTTCTAATTCAGTCTAGGATGCTTCTAGATATAAAGTTTTTCATTGATGATGAATATAATTGAAATATCTGAGAATTATTATTCCTAAATTTAAAAGTTTGGAATAGTTCATCCTTGAGTCTATCAAAATAAATTTGATCTATAACATAAATACAAAAATGGATAAGCATCAGATACTTGATCAAGTATATATCCAAAAGTTATTTAAGTCAAGTTAACGAGAAGCATATGACTAAGCTATCTACACATAAAGCTTAGGATCACTTGATTGATAATCATTTGACCATGTGAGTTCTTTGTATCTTGGTGAAATAACGTGAAAGCTATTCAACAAACTTGTAAAAGTGGCAATATCCTAAAAAGCTTGAGATGCAATGGAGCATGCGTAAAGCCTTAGGCATATATGCTTGTTCACGAAGTTATTGAATGAGCAGCTATCATGATGGACCCAAAATGCAATGGGAGTCTATATAAGTTTAGAAGCGTTATATATGAAAATAGGCATATTTCTCCATTACTCTCGGGGATGAATTTCAATTAGCATGTTTAGTGAGATTAAATCCATAGACCTTGCAAGGAACCTGAGAATAAAGTAGAGAAATAAACAGGTTACAATATGAAGTTTTTTGTTAACCAAGAAATCAATATATTAAAACCTAATCTGAATAATTTTGAGAGAGTGTGAGATGGATACAGCTCATCCCTCCTAAAGCACTCCATTTTGATCGAGTGTTCAAAGTGAGGAACAATGTCATGTTAGATATGGTATACTTAAAATAATTCATTTTGATCTCTTGAAGCCTGAACTAAGGACATAATTCTTGACTACTGATTAATTGCATCACACTTTGATTAAGGCTATTGAAAGAGCATCATATAAAGTATAGATAGGCTAAAGCCTAATGTGTCTTTTACTTGATTTTGAAAAGTGAAATCTAAATCACATTGTTGACGTAAGATTAATAATCTGTGTTATAATATTGATTTTAGATTAATACAAGTAAAAATAAATTTAAGCCTATTTGTGAAAACCCAAACAGTATTGCACCTACGACCTTGCCTAAACATGATGTTTGAGGCTTACAAGGGTGTTTTCTAAGAGATGTCAATCTTTAAGAAAAGTAGCGGGAGCACGACTGAACTAGCAAGTTCAAAGCGTATAACTTCCTAAAAGGATAAGTCATATTTATGTTTAAACTTCATGCATTTAAAGCATAAGTTGTAAAGTCACAATTGACCTGAAAAGGCATGATGGTTCACTTACAAACTTGAGGGACACACTTTCTCAAGATTGATGATGACTTTTATCATAAAGCATGGGTAAGAGGCTTCTAACCCCATTGGAAGGCTATTGAAAATCCTTAGTTGGCTTAATAGCGTAAAAGTCAATAAAGCTAAAATGCAATATATGGACCATAATTTAGTTGATAACTAAATTATCTCACCATTAGGTGCTAAGGTGATAGAATGCATTTGGAATTTTCAAGCAGTCATTCATGATGCTTTTATGGATAATGTGTGTATGTGATGTTAATAAGAAATGAGGACATGTTTCCAAACATTGTATTGAGATAGTATAAATATGATTAGGTTAATTGGAAGTAGTTCACTTAAGTTTAAGTGAATAATTTGATGCAAGCTTTAGGCAAAACCGTGACGTTCTTTCGAGATGCAAATCTACGTTGTTAGATTGGATCCATGAGAATGACCTTTAAGATAGAAATCCATAAAGTTAGATTTGATCCAATTGGTCTATACCTTAAGACTACATGTATTCTAGTTTTGTTAAGATTGATAAAAGTTATAATATGAGTTGAGAGCTCTATACACCAAATTTGTTAATTTTGCAATAGAAACTGAGCACATAGTAGCATGTTGTGCTACAATAGGAGATGTTTGTATTAGGAAGTTCATAAGTAAGTTAGGATGGATGGATCCTACATATACTTGATATTTTTCTATGATAAAACGTGGGCTAATGGACAAGCTAAAGAGACCTGGTCACAGCGTTTGAACATGTGTTTAGTATGTCATATGCCATGTCATTACATGGAGTTGACACATGAAAAATGTCATTGATTGTCTAACAAAAAGTCCATCGTGGATGGAGCTTAAGGTTAGGTCAGATATATAGAGATTAGGGCAATGCCTACTATGAACTAGTTCAAGTGGGAGATTGTTAGAATTGTTGATGTGCCCTAGTTCTAAAGGTATTGGTTCATATAGTG
Organism: Euphorbia schlechtendalii; assembly: GCA_949673415.1. Taxonomy (NCBI): domain Eukaryota; kingdom Viridiplantae; phylum Streptophyta; class Magnoliopsida; order Malpighiales; family Euphorbiaceae; genus Euphorbia; species Euphorbia schlechtendalii. Next base: position 10,617 of record CATIWQ010521003.1, read on the forward strand.
TCACATCATAAAGGCAATAATCTACTACATTTATAACTTATGCTAGAAAATGAGTAGAGTATCCATTAATTGATAATCATAAATGTCCCAAGTTTGTTTTAATCATGGAAATGAATAAAATGAAAGACTTGTATGTTAGAGGTTCCATAGCAATGTACTCTCCATGTCACTTGGTGAAGTAGATCATAAAATGGGCACATGTTAGAAACATGGGGCTGTACCGATCCATGGACACATGCCTCTTGTTCATCATATTGATGTCAGCTGGTAAAAAACTTTGTGAGATAAATGTTGGGTTAATTATCTTAAATAGACAGCTATACTCTATCCCAATTGGGGGCTGTAATGGTTTGCTAGAATCCGCTTATAATTATAGGTGAATTCCAATGCCAACATATAGACAGATCCAAAAGATCGTGCGCTTAGAACTACTGATATGGGATTCCCTATACATGCAATGTTACATGACTTGATGAAGAATTGATTATTAATTAATTGACATGTCATGTCAATGTAATTGATTAATCTATATAACTCCAAGAAATTAATTTATTTAATGGTATGATATAATTTATTTTATATTATTCATTAGTTTAAATTAAGTTGATTAAATTGTATTTACAAATGGTATTTATTTAATTGGCAATGTAAATTCATATGTAAAATAATTTAATTGAATAAATTTAATCAATAAAGTTTGACATATTATATTAATCAATTAGATAGTTTAGTTGATTGAATTAATATGCAGTATGACATTTTTATTTGATTAAATATAATGCTTTAATTTTGTCCATTGGATTACTTTATCAATTATAAAAGATGGCATTTGAATTTGTTTAAAGAATTAAATTAAGGGGTTTAATTATTAAACTACAAATTTAAAGGGACCAATTTATAATTAGAATTAATCTAAACCTAATTAGTTAATTAGGATATAAATGTCAAATTAAAACAAAACAATAACCTAATTTTCTAATTGAATGAAACATGAGCAGACACTTTAAAATTGCATCACGTCGGCTTCCCCAACATAGAAAAAATGCCAGCCACAATAAATTGGGTTCTTGGAATTTTTCTCATCATATATACGGCTAGCACCGGCCCTGGTTGGATAAGAGTTCGTGCACGTGATATTAAAGAGCTTCTACTTGAGAGCTTCTACTTGAGAGCTTTAATGGTATCCATCTCTTAAAGAGACTACCAAGTAAGTTTATATTTGATAAATATATTGTTTTGAAAGCCTATCAATGGTTCTTGAGAAGATCTAATTCGAATTCGAGAAAATTTTAAACAGTAATTCCGCCTTTGCGTATGTTTTCGATGACAATTCTCTTTAGTAAGGTTTACCATTCTTTATCCCCTTGTTTAGAGGTAAACAAGATCATTTCATTCATTCCACTCGAACTCATTTTTTAAGAGACCACATTGATCTCTCAACCTCTATATGCTAGGAAGAATCATAACTTTTGCTTCGACAAATCTTTCAGGGATCATAATGAACCCATAAGCATCAATGAATGCATGTCTTTATTCCTCTTGTTTACAATTGAGCATGGGTTCGTTCGAAGGAATGCCTTGTAAGATTGTCTCCAAAGATCAATGTGGAAGAAGAGGAAGGTGTTGTATATTTAGATACAAGTGGGGGGTCCAATTCAAACTTTAGTCAGCCCAATCAGTTTTTGCATTCATATATGGTTAATTATAGGGGTGAAGATGCAAGCCATTAGGATGAGCAATGGTGACATTTGATCGACTCCATCCCATGGGGAGGTCTTTTGTCTGGTAGTAGGGTGGATTCAAACGTAGTGATGACTAGAATTCTTTCTAGTCTGCAATTTTAGGCAGCTCTTCAAGATTCTATGAGGGCTCTTCTTTCAAAGGAGAGGAATTTAGATCGTATCTCTAAGTTCGAGCTTCCTCCTACTAATAGCCATTCTACCCATGTTGATATTCAGGCTTTTCCTGAAAGTTAGTCAAGGGCATCCCTCTACTATTCATAATAATCCAAATTCTCTTTCGAATCAAGCTTACTATTAGCTAGTTGCATGGTCAAGCCAGTTTTAGCATCTTAAGCAAGGCCAGGGGTCAACCACTGAAGCTGTCTTAGCTCTCAAAATGTCTTCCGTTTAACCCAAGTTAATAATACTTCACATTTCTCAAGTTTTGGAGATAACAAATTACTTAGGATAGTGAAATTAATTAGAAACTAAGTACACTCTTGATTAAGTAAGTTAGTATGAGGGTTTTTTTTAGGAAAACAACTCAGGTTGACCTAGACTTAGTTAAGTTATGACTTAGATAGCAAAGTTGAGCAGTTTTTGTTACATTATTTATGCGATATAACTCCGCACAAGGTGAGTAGTTTTACTTAGTTATCTCATTATAAGCTAAGTAACTCTTGCAATACTGACCTCTATTACACTTATACTTTTAACCAAATCTATGAAGATATAATATTCCTTTGTGATACTTTTCAGGTATTGGCACTAAAATCAAAAGGGATATTCATGTGGTCCTCACTACCAAAAGGTGTCAGTACGAAATGTTGGGATATTCTCACTAAAGGTTAAATAAAAAAAAGGCATCTTCTATCATTCACCATTTTCCAACATCATTACGCCAAATGCAACATCAACAAAAGCATCCAATCTCAACTACACACGTTGCATCTCGCACGCCTCTCTCAATGGCATTGCTTGAAGAAAAAGAGTCGTTGATGAGAAATAGATTAACAGATTAATCTCACACCTCAACATTCAAAATCGGTGTCTCTAAATGTCCACAAATCTATTCAAATGGATAGTTTACAAAGCTGTGAAGAGAAGAGATTTTGAGAGCAAGTAAGGACAATAAGTTTACAATAGCTACTTTCAGATTTCTATAACTATAAATAGAGACTGGAGCAGAAGTTTATAACTTGGTGATTCACCTTGAATTTCTAAAAAGATGAACCTATGCTAAAAGCAATCACAGCCTTCGAAATTCAGAATCAAGCAATCCAAAGCAAACAATCATTTCCCATATGTTTGTAAGCGAGAATTCAATTAGGCTTAGAATTTAGTTAAGCTATTCATTTTTAAAGGAACCAATGACCTATAAGTTGAGTTCCTTTGTGTGATGAACTTTTATTCAAATATGTATGAGTCAATTTGAGAAGGGTATTCAAACTAAGTTGAGAGGTAGTTAGCTTGAAAGGTACTTGCTGTAATATCACCTACCTGCTACCAAAGGCTTCTTTGTCTAGTTAAAGGAAGGAATCACTAGTGGATTTAAGCTCAAAAAAGGTATTCATGGACTAGAGGTAAGCTAGGGGCCAAACCAGGAGAAATCAAGGTGTATTCATTCCTTAACTCTATCTTTTATCTTTGACAGTACTTGCGCTCACACATCTTCTTTCTCTCTATTTTATTCACTTGAAAACCAACTTGAGCTCAGTAAGATTTTACTCAGCACAATTTGCAAACAAACTAAGTTAGTTCTAGCTAAGTGGTTAGTAACTTAACCTTAAAATTGCATTCATCATGTTTCACTCAGCATGCATTAAAATAACTTGGCAAAAGATTTTTTTGAATCTTAAAAGAATAAGTTAAACAGGCATTCACCCCCTCTATACAATTATTTAAGCTAAAGCGGACCAACAAGTGGTATCAAAGTGGTTTCTCAGCTTAAGAATTAACAACTCTTGAGTATAAAGATCTGATGGCTCATTATAATCCCTCTTACACATCTTTTCATTGACATATGACACTCCTTAAAGAAGGAATGTCTGTTACCAGGCCTCCATTAATTTATGGCCAACATTACTTATTTTAGAAAAATAGAATGAAAAATTTTATCCAATCGCAAAGCATGCATGCATGGCTAGCTATTGAATTAGGATCTTGAATTCTTACTATTGTGAGGAATGGAGAATGTATTCTTATCGACCCAAAGGATTATAATGATGCTAATTAAAAGCTTCTCAAGGAGAATGTAGCAGCTATCAATTACTTACATTGTGCGTTAGACCTGTCTAATTTTAATAGGGTTTCTAGGTGCAAGACTGCACAGGAGATATGGTGGAATTCGGAAGTCACCAATGAGGGGACTGACAAAGTTAAGGAGACCAAGATTAACTTGATAATTCGGGAGTATGAGCTGTTCTAGAATGGGAGCTAGTGAGGGTATTCAATCCATGAATACCAAGTTTGTTAATATTATTAATGAACTTAAGAGATTAGGCAAGAACTTCACCAAGGAGGAGATAGTGAAGAAGATTCTAAGAAGTCTCACAAAGTAGTGGGACGCCAAGAAGAGCATGATAAAGGAAGCTCATGATTTGAAGACCTATAACTATGATGAGCATATAAGCACCTTGCTGACTTAGGAAATGTCCTTGAAGAAATATGATGACAATTCTAAGAAAAGAAAGGGTAAGGAAAAGGAGAGTAGAGCAATTATTCTCAAAGATTATTCATCCGATGAAAGCACTAAAGAAGTTTCAGATGAACAAATGGCATTGCTAACAAGAAAATTCCCGCGCTTTATGAAGTAAGATGGGAGATTCAACAAGAAGTTTCCTAGTAAAAAGAAGCTAACTCAGCACAGAAGAGAAGTTGATGAAGGACATAAAAAAGAATAAAACAAAGACATCAAGTGCTTTAGCTATGGAGAAAAGGGTCATATCTCACCATCATATCCTAAATACAAGAAGGACAGATTCAAGAAGATGTTTCGGTGGAAAAATGAGGCACTTGCTGCCACATGGAGTGACTTTAAAGAATCTTTATCTTTCGATGAAGAAGCTAATGATTTCACCAACCTCTACTTGATGGCGATTGATGGAGTTAGAGGTGAAAGCTTAGCATTAGCCTCAAATGGAAACAATTCCGTTGCTAACTCAAATGTTGAGAGAAATAAAGGGTAAAGCCTCTAAGATGAGGTGCATCCTGAAATTCCTTTGTCAATTGAAGAATCTACCAGGTACTCTTTGATGTAATGAAACTGACAAATAAGTTAGGAAAGAACATCAAATAACTAGTGAGGAGATGTGAGGATTTAAAAGACACTGTTACTTTTTTATTTGATATCCACTTTCTTCAAGAAAAAGTTAAGTATCATAAGGGGCATAACAAAGCAATTAGATGAGTTGACTACTGATTTAACAGCATTGAAGAAAGAAAGGGTTCCTCCTCTAGCCAACAACTCAACACTGAGTAACCAAACTCGCAACTTTATAAAGGAGAAGAAATCTCCTCCAAAGAGGAAGGCGAGCCAGCCTAAACCAAAAGTGACATGTGGCTTTTGTGAGAAGGCTGGACATGAAACTATGTTATATAGGTATAAAAATGGTTATTATTATGAGAAAGGAATGGGTACCTAAAAAGACCTAACTATTTTACAGGTGAGTCTGAGATCAGCTAATGACATTGGAATGTTGTATTTGGATAGCTATTACTCGAGGAATATGACATGAGATGAAAAGAAATTCATCTCACTAGAGTACAAAAGGAATGAGAGTGTCAGCTTTGGAGATAACAAAAAGGCAAGATTGTTATAAGTAGCACTTTTGGTGTTTCACCTTCAATTGAAGAGGTATCTCTTGTCAAAGGACTGAAGTTCAACTTGCTTAGCATAACTCTACTTTGTGATGAAGGCAGAAAGGTTAGGTTTGAATTAATCGGCTATTCAGTTATTTATTATAAAATTGATTTTACTATACTCTTTGCTTCTAGAGTTAATAATGTATATACGATTAACTTATCCCCTAGCTCCACTAATGTTTGAATCGTTTCTAAGGCAGAAAGTTTATGGCTTTGACACAGAAGGTTAGGTCATATAAATATGAACATTTTTTCCAAATAATTATTTGTGGGTTTATCCAGTATCAGCTTAAAAAAAGATAGGCTTTGCTCAACTTATCAACTTGGTAAGCAGGCTAGAAAGTCATTTAGATCAATTAACAATGTAGTAACTAACAAACTGTTGGAGCTCCTACACCTGGATCCTTTTTTCCCTATTAAGTTAATTAGTATGGGTGGAAATAGATTTTCTTTGGTTGTAGAGGATGAATTCACAAGATTCACATGGGTAGTCTTACCGAGTAACAAAGATGAAACCTTCAAGTCTTTTGTTAAACTCAGTTTCCAGATAATAAATGAACTAGGAATTAAAATCAATTGAATTTGGAGTGATCAGGGATGTGAAATCAAGAATTTCTGTTTCGAAGAATTCTATTTAGCGCATGATATTGACCACAACTTCTTAGCTCCTTATACGCCTCAACAAAATGGGTTGTAGAAAGGAAGAACAAAACCATTGTTGACATAGCTTGTTCCATGCTGAGTCATAACAATCTACCAAAGTACTTTTGGGGAGAAGTTGTGTTAACACAACCTATTATATCCTTAATCAAGTTTTAATTTGACTAATTTTGGAGATAACACCCTATGAGCTTCAGTTTGGGGCAAGCTTAAGATTGGTCATCTTAGATCCTTTGGCTATAGGTGTTTCACTTTGAATACCAAGGACCAGCTAGGTGATTTTAATCCAAAGGGTAATAAAGGCATCTTTGTGGGTTACTCAACTAACAATAGGGCATATAGAGTTTATATAAAAAGAATAGGTCTTTTGGAGGAGTCTATGCATGTAGATTTTGATGAAACTAACAAGGTAGAAAGATGTCCCTTTAATGTTGATGAAGGAGTAAACTAAGAAGAAGATCATCTCATCATGCCACTCTCTATGCTTCCCTACCCAGCACAAGAGCAAGAAATTGAGGAAGTTAAAGTTGATGAAGATCTTTCAATCAACTTCAATGAAGAAGATCAAGCTCAGCCTTAACAACCTAGTGCAGAAACTCCTATTATAGATCTGAGTCTTCCAAGAGAGATTAGAACTTATCGCAATCACTCATTGAGATCATTATTGATAATGTTCATAATCTAGTTATGGCATGAGGTCAGCTCATCATGATGATGAGCATCTAGCTTTCATCTCATTAATTGAATACAAGAAGTTTGAAGATGTAGAAGGAGATGACTACTGGATGATCATGATGCAAGAAGAACTAGACCAATTCAATTATAATGATGTTTGAGATCTAGTTACTAGCCTCAGGGAAAATCAATTGGTGAAGATGGCGATGTTATCATAAACAAGGCCAGGCTTATTGCACAAGACTATAATCAACAAGAAGGGATTGACTATGACGAGACCTATGCACCAGTAGCTTTGCTTGATGCAATTAGGATTCTATGTGCTTTTGCATCTCATATGAAATTCAAACTATTTCATATGGATGTTAAAAGTACTTTCCTAAATGGCTTCATTCAAGAGGAAGTTTATGTGCACCGACCTCTTGGATTTCAAGATGCGAAGAATCCAAAACATGTCTATAAATTGAAGAAAGCTTTGTATGAATTGAAGCAAGCACCTCGTGCTTGGTGTGAAAGGCTGACCAATTTCTAGATGGTTAATTAAGGCAGATAATGAACATGCAAAATAGCATGGTAGAATTTCAAAATTGAAAATTAACCTAAAAGGAACTCTTAAGCATGACATGATTAATATAATCTTAATTGAAATGCTCTATAAATGCTTTGAGTTTATAAAATTTATTAAAAGATACCTAGCATCTAAGTATAGAGCATTACTAGTTGATGCATGCCTTCCTTTGATGTGGTAGAGCGATCCCTTTGAGCAATCAGGTAACACTCTATAAGTACAGACTTCTAAACTAGGATAACCTCTATGACAAGTCCACATGAACCCCACTGACCAAAATCTTAGGAGGAGGGAGAACTCGTTGGTTAATAAGTGGCTGCTAAAACACTAGTAGACCAACCTGAAAAATAATTGCAAAGGATCTTTTCCAATATAGGAATAAGCCTTCAAAAGAAATCTCGCAAATATCAGAAAACTCAGGGAGGATCTCAAAGCAATTCACATGAGAAAAGGAGTCAAGCTCAAAAGGAAGGTTAAACTAAAGTGGTTTGAAAGACGAGGAGGCTCCTATATATAGGGAGAAGGAGAGCAAAACTGCTCCCTCTTAGTAATGAGGGATGGGGACACGTGGGTCATCGCACAAATCTCCATGCTCTACGAGTCTAACCCGCGCGTGCACTGCCCACTTTGGTGGGTTTTGTGTGCCGCACAAAGCAAGCCTATTGGGCTTGCTTTATCTTGTAAGTGCTAGCTTGTAGGACTTCCTGCAAGCTCGACTTGTGATGTGCTGGTGGGCTTGCACTACATGTCTATGTAAGCGCTACCTAGCGCTTGTGAGCCTGTAGCCTACCAGTATACGCTAGAGTATGCCGACGGCCCATGAGTACTTTTTCAATGCTCACAAGGCTACCATGCAGACCCCTTCCCGCGAATAACCTGTGTTCATGGGGCCCACTCACAACGGGAAAAATCCCTTGCTTGCACATTGTATATTTTCAGAATTCCTATTTCAACCTGTTATTTGGTCCAACCATTTAATGGTCCATCCAAAACTAACTAAGCTATCCCTTTTTATTCTCAGTATAGATCTTGTCTATAAATTCTTTATTTATTCCAGTGAAGGTCTACTATGTGTAACCTCATAGGATCCCAAAGTATAGAGCCGCGGGAGGTTGACCTAAACTTGGCTTCCCCATCTAGGAACTTTAAGCTCAATGTTCTAGACTAATATGGAACCTGATGACTCTAGATGATCAAATGGGCTTTCTAGTGAAGGCATATGATTTCCTGATACTCAGAATGTCACGTGCTTGTGACTTGATCCGGTTCTGCAATAGTAACCAATAAAATACACTCCTTCCATCATGTTAAGTACCATATAGTTTATTGAGCTTAAATAAAGTGTTAGCTCATGTAATAGCCATAGATATCTCGAAATTAAATTTGTTCACTAAGAACACTACTCGCCTTTATATATTGAGATTAACTAGAAACTCATTCTATCCATCTCATAATATGATAAGTGATTTATGAGTGTGTCACTTCAATAAGAGGCCTTAAGTTATAACTCCCATTATTAGGAGTGATAGATCCCATCTTAACTACTTGGCTTACCAATAAACCATCATCACTATACCCACAATCACCCGTATCATCCTAATCAATAGGGTATGTATAAGTATGACCCAAAGTATAACAACTTCTGCACAAGGTAACTAGTATCTCAGGTTTGAGGATACTTGTACTGTTATAGTAATAAGACATGACACCAACACATGGATATAGTTATTTCCGAGGGTCTATCTTATAGCTGTCTCAATGTATTACTCGATTACATTCATGTGTTAACTCAAGGTACCACCTTTAACTCGTGAGATCGACCGCTTGGATTCAATCTAAGGAGTAATCCTACACATGCTAGTATGTCAGCTTCATTAATCTCAATGAAATTATGAATATGGATATTTAGACTTTTCCATAATCTCACATGTGTGCAGTTTTCACCTCACATAGCTCCCACTATGTCCTTGCACTTTCACGCTATGAAATAGTTATGAACTTTGTCTTATTATATCAACGAATATATATACATACATAATAACACATATAATACCAGCGAGTAACATAATTAGAAAATATCATCTATATATTATAAAGGTGCCTCATTATTGATAAACAATAATCTAAAACTGTTTGTACATTAGTGACTAATAAAGACATAACGCCCTAATTGTTTATAGGGCATGCATCATTTCTAACAAACTCCCACTTGCACTAGAGCTAATTTCCCACGTGCTTCATGACATACTCATTAACAAGCTGGTCATGCTTAACTTGAGTTGATGGCTTTGTTAGCCCATCTTCCAGATTCTGATCCATAGGGATGTATATTAAACTTATATCTTTTCTAGCAATTATGTCTTGAATGAGATGATATTTTTCCGAGTACGTGTCCGTTTCTCTAACGAGTCCGTGGTTTTTTGTCTAAGTAATAGCCCCATTGTTATTACAATAGACAACTATTGGATTTACATTACTTGACATCATATTGAGATCACCAATAAATCCCTTTAGCCAATCAATTTGCTTAGCTATTTTAGAAGCATCTATATACTCATATTCAATGGTTGAATCATCATTTGTATCTTGTTTGAAACTTTTCCAAACAACTGGCCCTCCATTTAACATAAACACATATCTTGACTAGTACTTGTAATCATCCATGTCAAACTAAAAGCTCATGTTAGTGTATCCCTTCACAGAGAGATCACTTTCTCAATAAACTAAAATATATTCGTAGTTCTTCATAATATGTGAAAATAGTTTTAACGGCCATCTAGTGCTTCTCACCTGGATCAGATATGCATGTGACGCTCAAAACATGTGAGACATCTGGCCGAGTGTATACTAGAACATACATGATGAATCTTATTGCGAAAGTATAAGAAATTCGATTCATACGTAATCTCTCTTCTTGTGTTCTCGGAAACTCAGATTTAAAAAGGTTAATCCCCGTGAGACATGGGAAGATGACCATTTCTTGACTACTCAAGGTTATATCTAGCAAAAACTTTATCTATGTATGTACTTTGAGAAAAATCTAGTAGCCTCCTAGATCTATCATGATAGATCTTTATAAAAGCTACTTCTCTAAGGTCTTTCACGGAGAACTTCTTTGACAACCATGACTTTACTATTTGAAGAAAAGGAATATCATATCCTATTAATAAAATGTCATTGACATATAATACAAGGAAATAGACCACACTTCCACTAATGCTCTTATATACATAGAGCTCATTAGCGTTTGGTACAAAACCAATTTCTTGGATTATCTCATCAAACCTAATATTCCAACTCCTGCTTGCTTAAGTCCATAAATGATCCTTTACAATTTATACACCTTTGAGCCATCCAGGGATGTAAAACATTTGGGTTGTATTATATATACATCCCTATCGAGGTTCCCATTTAAGGAACACGGTTTTCACATCCATTTGCTAGATCTCATAATCATAAAAACCAGCGATGGCAAGGAATATCCTGAAAGAATTTAGCATGGCCATTGGCCTTGCTTCTAGCCGTGCTTTATAGGTAATTACATACCATCCATGTCATTTTCTTTTTAAAAATCCATTTACATCCTATGGGCTTAATTCCACTTGGAGCATCAATCAAGTTCCATACTTAATTTTCGTACATGGAGTCCATCTCTGAATTGATGGCTATAAACCATTTGTTAGCCTATGAGCCTTCCATTATTTCCTTGTAAGTCTTAGGCTTGTCATCTCCCATAAGAAAAAATGTTTATCATCGGTTATGAAATAGCCATATCTTTTAAAATGATTGGAGCCTTACTTAACCTACATAATGTCGATGTTAGAATAGGTTGTTCTATTCTTACACTTTCTTGTGTAATAGGTGTAGGATCAAGCAGTTGATTGTTTGTTTGATCTTCTTGAGCATCCAACTAAAGATTGATACCACAAGCTTTCACAAGTACATGTTCCTTCTCGAGGAACTGAGCATTCCTAAAAACAAGTACCTACAAATAGGCACCTATTAGACTTAACACCCAGCTTATCTGAATTTGTCCTTTTAACATAAGAAAGACATCCTCAAACTCTCAGGTGATAATGAGCTAGTTTATTACCATACCACATTTCTTATGGTGTTTGATCAACTGATTTTGAGGGCACTCTATTTAGAATATAAACTAAGCTTTCACATGCATTAACCCAAAAGGGTCTGCTGAACTTTTCTTGGCTCATCATGGATAGAACCATATTGAGTAGGGTTTTATTCCTCCTTTCTAACACTCCATTATGTTGAGGTGTATAAGGAGATGTCCATTGGGATAAAATACCATCATCCCTTAGATAAGATCTTGGCTATAATACCATTTCTGAAACTCTTGGCTTAAGTATTCACCACCTCGATTAGATCGAAGGGTCTTGATACTTTTCCCAAGCTATTTCTCTACTTCGATTCTATATTCTTTGAATTTCTCAAAGCTTTCAAACTTGTGTATAAATGCCACCTATGAAGATTTCTCATTATCTAACTTTGAATTCTTAGCAATATTCATATTAAAAATTGTAGTTTTAGTAACTAGAACATAAACGCCATTTAAACACATTCCACAAGTATAAAGAATATTATTACACTAAATTTGACATTTATTATGTGAAAATAAAATTTCAAATTCTTCTATTGCTAAGCACACAATAGAAATAATATTCTTAGTAACGGTATGAATGTAATAGCAATTATTCAAAACTAATACAAGGCCATTAGGCAAACGAAGGCTATATGTCCCTAAAACTGTTGTAGCAACCACCCATGCTTCATTTCCAACTCTTAGGTCCATTTTCATCTTTGTAAGCCTCCTAGTATTCCGCAACCCCTACACAAAATTACAGATATGAGTACCATAACCAGTATCCAATAGCCATGTAGACTCATAAGGGACTGTAGAGAAACTCTCTATCATGAACATACCTGAAGTAGATGCCTCCCTTGGCTTCTTCTTCACTTATTAAGAAATCTGAACTTTCCAATTCTTCTTCTTGTGGCTTGGCATGCCACATCAGAAGTAGACTATTGCAGTTCCTTTCTTACTTTGCTTGTTCTTACTAATTTTTTTCTTTACGCTCAGACCCTTTCTAAAACGGGACCCACCATTAGAAGGTTTGATTTTCTCAACCAAAAGTAAAGCCTTTGGATCTTTTCGAATCTTAGGCTCTACTATATTCAACATGTTGATCAACTCGGGCAATGTAGAGTCAATCTTGTTCATATAATAATTAATAACAAATTATGCATAAATATCAATCAATGAAGTAAGAATTAGATCTACACATAATTTGTGAACTATCACAAAACCTAGTTAAGTTAGCTTTTCTATGTAAACTAATAGTTTAAGAGCATGCTAAGGTGCTGAAGTACCAGCTAGTATCTTCATTCCAAATAAGAGTTTTGATGTATCAAATCTCTCAAACTTCGCTTACTCTGAAAAGAGCTCCCGAAGATGGAGAATCATGATATCTAAATCCATGCTCTCATGTTGTTTGTAAAGTTTAGAATTCATGGTTGCCAACATTATACATGGTGTCGTTTCACTATCCTTTCCGTGAAATAACATGAGAGCATGGACTTTGTCACCATGATTCTCCATCTTCAGGAGCTCTTTTAAGAGTAGGCTAAGTGAGAGATTTGATACATCAAAACTCTTATTCAGAATGAAGATGCAGGCTAGCTTTTCAACACCTCAGCATACTCTTAAATTATTAGGTTATATAGAGAAGTATACTCGACTGGGTTATGTGATGGATCATGAATTGCATGGATCTGATTCTTGTTTTATTATTTGATATTTATTCAAATCTGTGATTAATTATTATATGAACAAGATTGATGCTACATTGCCTGAGTTGGTCAACATGTTGAAAATAGTAGAACATAAGATTTGAAAGGTTCCAAAGGCTTCACTTTTTGTTGAGAAAACTAAACCTTACAAGGGTGGGTCCCGTTTTGGAAAGGTCTGAGTTCTAAGAAGAAAATTAGTAAGAAGAAGCAAAGTAAGAAAGGAACTGCAAAATTCTGCTTCCGATGTGGCATGTCAGGCTACTAGAAGAAGGATTGGAAGGTTCAGATTTATGAATAAGTGAAGAAGAAGCCAAGTGAGGAATCTACTTTGGGTATGTTCATGATAGAGATTTTCTCTACAGATCCCTATTAGTCTACATGGGTATTGGATATTAGTTGTGGTTCTCAAATCTATACTTCTATGTAGGGGTTTCGGAAGAGTAAGAGGCTTGCAAAGTGGGAAATGGACTTAAGAGTGGAAATGGAGCACGGGTTGCTGCAACAGCTTTAGGGACATATAACATTCATTTGCCTAGTGGCCTTATTTTGGTTTTGAACAGTTGTTATTATATTCCTACTATCACTAAGAATATTATTTTTGTTGCGTGTTTAGCGACAATAGGATTTGAGAATTTATTTTTAAATAATAATTGTCAAATTTAGCATGATAATATTCTTCAAGCTTGTGGAATGTCTTTGAATTGCATTATGTTCTAGATACTAAAAATGAAATTCTAAATATGAACATTACTAAGAAATCGAAGATAGATAATGAGAAATCTTCATACTTATGGGATTGTCGTCTAGGCCATATAAATGAGACTTGCTTAACTAAGTTACACAAATGTGGTGACTTGGGCCTAATGGAATGGGAATCCTATGGGGTATGAGAACCTTGTTTAATGGGTAAGATGATAAAGAAACATTTCAAAGGAAAGGGTCAGCATGCCACAATTACATTGGAAATAATATATTTCGATGTATGTGGTCCAATGAGTGTTAAGACACATGAAGGTTTCATCTACTTCATAACTTTTATCAATGATTACCTTCACAGTAGGTTATTTGTACCTTATGAGCACAAGTTTGAAAGTTTTGAGAGGTTTAAAGAGTTTAGAACTGAAGTAGAGAAATAGCTTGGGAAAAGTATCAAGACCCTTCAATCTAATCAAGGCGGTGAATACTTAAGCCAAGAGCTTTGGGATTATCTAAGGGATAATGGTATTTGGTCCCAATGGACACCACCTTATACACTCTAAAATAATGGACTGTCAGAAAGGAGAAATAGAACCCTACTTGATATGGTTCGAACTTGAAAGTGCATTTTATATTCTACATAGAGTGCCCTCAAAATCAATTGATCAAACACCATATCAAATGTGGTATGGTGTAAAGAGGACAAGTTAAGATAAGTTGGGTGCTAAGTTTGACAAATTTCTATTTATAGGTTACCCTAAGGAGACTACGGGTTATACCTTTTACGGTTCCAAGGAATAAAAGGTACTTGTTTCTAAGAATGCTCAGTTTCTTGAGAAGGAACACATACTTACGAAAGCTAGTGGGAAAAATCTTGAGCTGGGTGCTCAAGAAGATTATACAGATAATGAACTAATTGATCCTACACCTGTTACAAAAGAAAGTGTAAGCATGGAACAACCTATTATAACACCAACATTGTGTAGGTCAAGTCAGGCTCCAATTGTTGCTTAGAGATATGATTATTTCATCACTAGTGATAAGAACATCTTCCTTATGGAGGATGACGACACCAAGACTTACAAGGAGGCAATGGAAGCCTCAAAGTCTAACAAAGGTTTTCAGCCATGAAACCAGAGATGGACTCTATGTACGAAAATCAAGTCTAGATCTTGGTTGATGCTCCCAATGGGATTAAGCCCATAGGATGCAAGTAGGTTTTCAATAAGAAAGGCAAGTAGTATAAGGTTATAATCCAAAGGAAGCAATGAATAAGAAGAAACCTTTTCACCAATAGCCATGCTAAAGTCTATTTGGATACTCCTTGCCATAGCTACTCATTACGATTATGAGTAGAGCAGATGGATGTGGAAATCGCGTTCCTTAACAGGATCCTTGATCAGGATGTATATATGATACAACTTGAAGGTTTTACATCTCAAGATGGCTCGAAGGTATGCAAGTTGAAAAGGTTCACTTATAGACTTAAGCAAGTATTAAGGAGTTGAAATATTATGTTTGACGAGATAATCCAAGAAATTGGTTTTGTGCCAAACGCTAATGAGCCTTGTGTATATAAGAAGGCTAGTTAGAGTGTCATCGTTTTCCTTATATTATATATTAGTGACATATTACTAATAGGAAACGATGTTCCTTTTCTTCAGATAGTTAATTCATGGTTGTTAGGGAAGTTCTCCATGAAAGACCTTGGAGAAGCAACTTTTATACTTGGTATAAAGATCTATTGTGATAGATCTATGAGGCTGCTAGGTCTTTCTCAAAGTACATACATAATAAGGTTTTGGCTAGATTTACCTTGAGCAGTCAAGAAAGGGTTACCTCCTAATGTTTGATAGGATTAACTTTTCTCAATGTGAGTGTCCAAGAATATAAGAGGAGAGACTACGCATGAATGGAATACCCCATGCTTTGGTAATAGGATTTATCATGTATGCTATGGTATACACTTAGCCAGACATCTTACATGCCTTGAGCGTTACAAGCAGATTTCAATCTTATCTAGATTAGAAACACTAGATAACCGTTAAAACTATCCTCAAGTACTTACGAAGGACTAAGGATATGTTTTTAATTGATGGAGAAAGTGATCTCTCTGTGAAGGGATACACTGATGTGATTTTTCATTTTGATAAGGATGATTACAAGTCCAGTCATGTTATGTGACTATGTTAAATGGAGGGGTAGTTGTTTGGAAATGTTTCAAACAAGATACAACTGCTGATTCAACCAGTGAACTTGAGTATACATCTGCTTTTAAAGTAGCTAAGTAAGCTATCTGACTTAAGGGATTTATTATTGATCTTGGCATGGTGTCTAACATTGTAAATCTAATGATGGTCTATTATGATAGTAATGGGGCTATTGCTCAAGTAAAGGAACCACGGTCTTGTCAAAGAAATAGACATATACCCAGAAAGTACCATCTCATTTAGGTGATAATAGCTAGAAAGGATATAAACTTAGAATACATCCCTACGGATCAATATATAATGGGTGGGCTAACAAAGCCATCGACTCGGGTTAAGCATTAACGAGTATGGCATGAAGCTCATGGGTAATTGGCTCTAGAGCAAGTGGGAGTTTGTTATACATGTTGTATTCTCTAGAGGAAATTATGGTGATATGTCTTTATTCGTCACTAATGTACAAATAGTTTCAAATTATTGTTTATCAATAATAAGGCATCTTTGTTATATATCAATGATTGTTTCTAAATCATGTATTTCATAGGTATTATATATGTGTGTATGTATATATATATATATATATATATATATATATATATATATATATATATATATATATATATATATATGCTATTAAGTATATGTACATTG